>VWYK01119720.1:0-11035 GCA_013399775.1 Semnornis frantzii
AGCTCTATTCCCCTACAGGTAACCTATCCCAAGGATTAGGGAGGAACCCCACTGACAATAAAAATACTCATCTCATACACATATCTCAAACACTATCTTTTAATGTAATCAAAAGTAAAGTAGTTTGATGCTTAGCATGGCATATCTATAACTTGCATACCCTATCAGCTCATGCATCTGTAAACTAGATATACATTCCTTTCCCCCTGATGGCTTGCAAATGTTTTTCAAATGCTTTGAGATCCACTGATGAAAGACATTTTAGTAGCATGTAGTATTACTGACATGGATGGCCTGAGTGCCTACTTTCATTTTGAAAATGCAGACTTTTGTCTTTAGAAGAAGGCTTAAAACCCTAATTAAATCTGAAGATTTTTGTGGGCTGAGGGATTGTACAGTATTATATAAGTTAGCAATAAACTGATCAAGCAGTCCATAGGGGGAAAATAAAATGCAAACAGGTAATCTTGCAATCAACAGATAAAAACTAAATAGAAATATATTACATAGCCTGTAACTATAATAGGCTAACACCACATTATTTCCAAGACATAACTGCTGCATACAATCAGAAAGAAAGTGAAGAACCATGAAACACTCAGTGAAAATGGGATAGAAAGGGAGAACTTGCATTCAAAACTTGAGATTTTATTTTACCGTTTCTTCTAAGACAATGGATGATTGCTTGTTACAGATAATAAAAATGATGATCTAAAGACATGTCTGAGCGGGCAACAGTTGCTACTGTGCTCAAGACCAGAGCTGGAAAGAATAACTGTTTCTGTTTTGAGTAGAAGTGGGCCCCCTGGTCTCTAAGAATGTCTGTATGATGTATAATAGATACCTGTCTGATATAATTAATTATATTTTTCCTAAATTTAACATTGCCTGAAGGGTAAAATCATTTTGCTTAGTAAAATCCCTCATGCCACACAAAGTCTGTGCGCAAGGCAGATTTAATTGCTGTGATAAAACCACAAGAAAGACCAAGTTTGCATTAAATCTATAACCACATCTAGAGAAGAATAGCTTTAATCACCTTTGAAATGGTGACCACAAGATAATTAAAGGGAAAGTGTTCTCATTAGTAATTATCCAGGAATATCAAATCTCAGTTTATCATGAAGTCCAATTTAAAATGGCTTGGCATGGTTTTAATTTTTTCCTCTATTTCGGAGGTTATGAATCTCCTAGAATTTCTTCTGAGTGGGAAAATTCAAGTTTACCATGTGCAATTTCACAATCCACTGTCATGCTTCATTTCCTGGGTCAATGCTAGTCAGAGTGTAGGCACCAGGTAACTGCAGTGAATTCTCATTGACGCTTTTGCCATTTTTACATTGAGGTCAAACTGAAAACTGAAATTTTTCATTCTCACTAAGGACAGCATTAATGTTGTTGCTAAGAGATGATGTATCTTCTTGATCCTATCACAAAATCTTCTTCAATGTAGTTTCTCTGCTCATAGTAACAAGTATCTGGTGTCTTGCAGATATGATTCCAGTGGAAAAGGCAAGAAGAGTTTAACCTGAATCTAAACAATTTCTTGATTTAATTTGAGCATGTAAATCAGTGCTGCAACAGTTTTTCAGAGCATGCAAGACCACCCTTGTTTTCCAGAATCAGAGTGTAGCACTCATTTCAGGCTCTGACGAGAGTCACCTGTGTTATGAGCTGACCCTAATCAAAGACCAAGGCAGACAGCAAATTCTCCTGCCGTTCATGTTGTTTCCTTTGTTTGACCTGTGTAACAAACCTAATAATACACACCACATCTCATTAGGCTGAGCACTTGCTTGCCTGTAAAGAAAATTAATTTGGAAGACTATACTTAAGAACATCAGATAGTGATAGAAGTACAACATAGCATGTGTAGTAGGGTAAACTTGATGTCTTTACAGGAACTTATTTCCCTCTGCATACTTTCTCTATTTTCCTCCTCCTTTCCTCTTTACACACCTTAGCAAATATGCCGGGAGGGGAGATTCTGGTCTGGTCTGAACGGCTGCCTATGTAATTTCAGACAGCTTGATTTTTGGCTTGGCAAAATTTGCTGGGGGTTGCTTTCAATATTAGGCTTATAATGAAAGGCTTTTGTAACCTTATCTGTGTTATGTGGAAGAGATCAGCATCACTCAATCATTAAAAAAAAAAAGAAAAGAAAATGAAAAGAAAAGCAGAAGGCTTCTTTCTTTCTTTCTTTAAATGTAATTTAGTTTTCCTTTCCCCCAAGTCTCATTGTGGGTTCACTGAGCTATGCTCCCCTTCAGGCAGAAATGGAAACCAGAGGAGCTGCATTCCTTCAGTCCATTTCTGACAGCGAGTGTGGCTGCATCAAGCTTAGCAGCTAAAGCCTTGCCCATTACTCTGTAGTGCAGCTGTGCAGAACTTGGCTGTTTCGGATCACAGTGCTTTTATAGGGACTTTCGCAAAGATTTCACTTGATTGTTGCTGCTGAATTGCACTTTGAGACAGGCAAACACCACCGAAAGAAAAGGAAATACGTAACAAAACAGTCAGTGAAAAGCCTTGCATTTCATCTGGGTTTGTGCTGAAATTGCATGGTGCTATGAAGTTTGCATCCTATAGAAGAGTGAATTATTTGAACCTGGGCCCAGGTTTGCTTTGAAATGTTCATGAACCATAGCAAAACTTTCAACTGATGTAAAGTGAGATTCAAGTTTGTAATGAAACCAGGCCATTTTACATGGATTCAGGTTTCATAATGCAGGTCTCTTACAGCTGTACTCTCAAAGGAACATATTCCTATCTCAAGATGGGATTTACATACTGTATGTAACTCCCCACATATCCCGGCAAGATTATTACTTTCTTATATAGCCGTAAATCCTAGAGCTTTATGTTATGTCAAGGGAACAGATAATCCGCTCACTAAGGGCCAAATCCTACCCCCTGAAAAGGCATGTCAAGGCCCAAGAGGTAAAAGAAACCCTATTCTTTGAGGAGACAGATTAGCAAGGCAAGCCCTCCACAGTGACACAGGAGATGTTCAGTTTACTTCAACGCGTCAGGGTCTCTGATCAAGGATGCAGTCGGCCCCCATGGCCATGCACAGAGCAGCACGAGAATCAGCAGCCCTGCACCAAACAGATCAGGTACTAGTTAAGATAGGCCAATCAAGTCCTGACACACATTATTCTTTTCCCTAGGGACATTCTGAAATTTAAATTCAGAGAATATTGGTCACCTAAGGTGGGCAACATTAAACTAGATGGATAAACGAAAAGCATCAGGCTCTGGACTCAAGTACATTAAGCAGAGGAGAGGAAAGCAAAAGCAAAATAAAATATTGTAGCTCTGCACCATATTTGATCTTAAGGAAACCAGAGTGTTTTTTTCCAGAATCTGGATATTCTTCACTGCAGCTCTCCTAACAGCAACAGACAGCCTAAAGAACCCAATTCTTCACATACACACCCTGTCCTCTGTCTAGACAGCACCAACATTTCCAACCTGCTTTATTCCCATTACTTAGGATCCCTCCTACCCCGACCAAACATAGTACATCTGAAGCATATAGTATGATTCACTGACACAGCAACACAAAAGAAAGGCTACAGAATCACATCATTTTATAAGGAGTATCACTGGAAAGTGAAATTAGCCAGGAAAAATTCCCTGTTTCAATGGTCAGGGAAAAAAAAGGAATTTCCCTTTTCAGCAGCAGCAGCCACCACCACCCTCATATAAGGATAGCTTGTTTGTACTCAACCTAAGCAGTACCCACATCATACAAGCCCCAAAGAAAGACATTGCCTTGCTCAGATCTGATCTTTAACACTGGACTCAGCTTCCTTCCTCTCTCATTCTCCCTGCCAAGCCAAGGCCCTTCCAACACACCCCTTTTATGCTGTGTGTGGAGGGGTGTGTGTAGGAAACAATTAACTCCCCACAGCTGGCCTAATTCCTACAGGATGGAGAGACAACTGTGGTCCCTTTTCCAGACATCTTAAGGATTAACCTCTTCTTGCCCAGTATCTCAAGGGGGAGGGCACATCCTTGCATATAGTGAGTTAAGATACAGCTCTGAATGTATTTGGCAGCTGAATTTCAGCAGCGGTCAAAGGGTTATCTATCTTTAAACAAAACATAATACACATTAAAAAACAAGCTCCGTGTTTAGACCCACTATTGTAAAACTGGTTCAAACAAATAAAATCATGTCCTGTAAAGGTTAACAAAAAGCATAGGAAAGGAAGTCACAACCATACAGTAAATTCTTACTGCAGGATGTAAATGATTAATACATATTTTAATGATAATATTGCAATTAGAACTTACATACCACCTGCCATTTGAGGATCTCAGCACTGTACGACCAGTTGCAAAAATCTCACACATGTTAACAACATGGCTTGTGATCTTTTCAACCTAACCTTTCAAAACTTTACATGCCATATGAGCATGTTAAAACCAGGAAATGAATATGCCTGTGACTTCACAGAATTAGACATGCTTTTGGTCTAAATCTGGTGCAAATATGTGCCCACCCTTTGTGAATCTGGCCCCAGAGTGGATACAGCTAAGATATTATTGGTGTGAGGTATCTATGTGTGTGTGTGTCTGCACATATATTTAATTACTGAGTTTTCATTCATTTAGGGTGTGTCTTGGTTCAAGGAAAGGGAAAGAACTTGTAGTGCCAGAAGTTGTCTTTACCTTACAGTGACTAAGACAGAAAAAGAGGTGGTACAGCTCTCAAAATGAACTCCTGAAACACCAAAGACAAAAAAAAAAAAAATCATTAATGCATCACTAATGAAGTCTCTACCATGGGTATTCACATTAAGCCCAGCCAGATGTAAAATCTACATCAGAAGTGAAATATTCTCCTGCAGGTATGCTGGCAAAGGCACTTGATGCAAAGTCCCACACGTGCACTCCTGACTTGTGACTGCGACGAGTGGTTGGTGAATGAGGAGGGTGCATAAAATCCATATGCTTAGCAGATACATTAATGTGTGCAGAATGGCATTATGTGCAGGGTTTGGAAAATGCAACAGCAATTCCTATCAATAAGAATCAAGAATTACATGGAGCAGGTCCGTTCCCCAAGTTCTCATAGGCCTTAGAAACATGCACTAATGGAACAGAGAGAGTGGTTGTTTACAGATATGGCACCAGATTAGGAATCAATCAATGTGATCAACTGTGTCACCTCAGTTTTTCTGATTACCTTTTACTGGATAGATAGATGAAAAGAGGGTAGTGAATGTGGTCTACCTTGACTTCATCAAGGCTTTTGGTGCCATTGCCCTCAACATGCTCAAACCCAAGCTAAAGAAGTGTGGATTGGATGGTTGGACAGTGAGATGGATTGAGAACTGGCTGAAAGACAAAGGTCAGAAGGTTGTGGTCAGTGGGATAGAGTCTAGCTAGACTCTACCATGACTAGTGGTGTTCCCTGTGGATCAGTGCTGTGTCCAGTCCTGTACAACATATTTACTAATGACCCAGATGAGGGACAGAGTGCATCCATTTGGTGTGAACTGGACTGGCTGGAGAGTTGGGCAGGGAGAAACCTAGTGAAATTCAACAAGGGCAAGAGTAGAGTACTGCATGTAGGGAAGCACAATACCATGCATCTGTGCGAGCTGGGGCATACCTGTTAGACAGAAGCTTTGGAGAAACGACCTGAAAGTGCTGGTGCACAACAGGCTGACCATGCACTAACAATGAGCCCTTGTGGCCAAGAAGGGTAATGGCATCCTAGGATGCACTAAGAGTGTGACCAGCAGGTCAAGGGAGGTTATCCCCTCTCTCTACTCTGCCCTGTTGAGGCCTCAGTTGGAATACTGAGGACAGTTCTGTGCTCCTCAGTTCAAGAAGGACAAAGAACTACTGGATGAAACCCAGTGGAGAGCCACTAGGATGATTAAGGTACTGGAACATCTATCTTAGCAGAAAAGACTGAAAGAGTTGGGGCTGTTTATCCAGAGGAAGAGGAGACTGAGGTGGAATCTCATTGATGCTACTAATTATCTACAGAATGAGTGACAGGAGGACGGCGACAGACTTTTCTCATTGATGCCCAGTGTCAGAACAAGAGGATGGACACAATACCACAGAAAATTCTACTAAAACGTGTGGGAAAAAATCTTCACTGTGAGGTTGAAAGAGTATTGGAACAGGCTGCCCAGAGAGGTTGTGGAGTCTCTGTCTTTGGAGGTACTGAAAATCTATCCAGATGTATTCCTTTGTCCTTTATATTTACTGTAGATCACCCCTAGCTTACAGGGAAGTTGGACTAGATGATCTTGAGAGGTCTCTCCTGACTCCTATCACCCTGTGATTGTTTCCAATTCAGAGTAAGTCCTCTCTCCTTTTCAAAACCAAGTGGGATTTTAAAGGTAATATTTAGTTCCATTAAGAAATAGTTTCTAGTGACCTAGTAGTTTGTATAATACAAGGAGAACCTTGTATGTATGAAGAATGCATTTACATTCATCTCTTCTTGGCAAAGCCAGTATTATTGATTGCGTGTCATGACCGATGAGGCCTCACAAAACTACCATAATTTTAATATACTTTAATTTCAATAATATAAAGTAATGCTGGGCACAGTAATGCATTGATTGAAGAATTTTGTTTTCAGATATATGTATGTGCTTCGATGTGAATTTATTTTAAAAATAAGAGGATACATCTTCCTTCCTTCCTTCCNATAATCTTGAAATAAAATCCATACAAAGCAGCTATTTTCTTGAAGTCAACCAACCCAGTCATGGACCAGGAACAAAAACAGGTGGCCAGTCACACACAGAATAACTTAAAGTGAATAATCTTAGTGCTCAAAGTACAGACATTTCATAGCATACAGTTTGCTCACAAAAATAATTCAGAAGACAATTGCAAATAATGAACTAATTTGGGAAAATCACAGTGAGTTTGTATGCATTACATTTACAGAAGAGTTGAATTTACTGGATGACTTATTTGTTATGAAGAGTTCAACCAGCTCCACTATTTACTTCACAGAGTAGTTAAATCCAAAGAATACACAGTAGAAACCACTGCAGAATGGAAATATTTGCATATTATCTATGTTCAAAGTATGCAATGAAGGTTGGAGAGAATACACAGATAAAAAGGCATGCTAATCACTCTGGAAATCATAGTGTAAAATTAGATTGCATTAGATGTTAAATGGAAATCAAATACATGTAGCCATGTGACCAAACTGGATCAGAAAATTCCAGATTAGTATCATACATTCTCACTTAGAACACTTGTGCATAGAGGAATGGAATGATGTTGTTATTATTGTTGCAGGACACAAACTAATATTTTAAATTGCACTGGTTTACACACACACACACACAAGGTTCCTTATTTTCCTTTTCCAAAGAGACTGAACAATTTTACCAGGTTCATACTGGATTCTCATGGAGTGCAAGGTGTTTGGAGTTGATTATGCAAAAATCCATGGGCTGTCTTGAAATTTTGAGCCAAAATTACCAAAGCTGGAATATAATTGCATTTCTCAGCAATGTCATTTAGCTTTGCCTCTTCCACAAACAAGGCCAGAAATGGAGCAGGATACACCGACACTGGAAGGAACCCTCTGTTCCAGGCTAACATCTCATTGCTACATTTGGGGATTTTTCTTTGAAGGAGCTTGTCCTGTCTCATCTTAGCTATGGGCTTTCAAAATACATCTTCTACACAAGAACATTCTGTTCTGACCTAACTTGGGCCAAGTTGTAGACCAGAGGATATTTATATGACAACTTCATGGTTCTAAACACATTTACACTGTTCAATAGCTTTAAATAAAAAATTTCTCATGTACAATATCTTCTCTCTATTTCACAATCCCTATTATAGAATATTTCTAATCCTTTGTGGAAAAATATTAAGGCAGCATCGAATAAAGTAGCTTAAAATGAACATATGTGGGGTTTTTTGCAAAGTTGTTAAATTATAGCCATTCTTGTTCTCCCTTTGTCCCCTTTTTTGTTTCCCCTGACTCAGGTCAGAAAAAAGTCCAAATAAAACTAAATAAGGATTTAGGAGTCAATCCCTTTTTTATGGTGCTGTTCTTACCATATCAAAATATTTTGTAGTTTTGTTTTGTTGGTTTCTTTTTCTTTTTGAATGTCGCTTATTACTTCATCCTGTGTGCTTTCTTGCACAGAATTTGATAATGCAAGTTGCAGAAGTGCCCCAGATTTGGCTTTGACTTAAAAAACAAAGAGTTTTCAAGAATCCTATATCCCCAGAATTTCCAAGCACTCATATTCACTACTACACCATATGGTACCAGAATGTCCAGTGGAAGCTGAGGCAGTAGAAAAATCCTAGGTGAGGCTACATGAAGCTACAAACATCATTTGAAACTGAAGTTGTCTCACCACTCTGACCGGAAAGTCTCCACAAACCACTACTAAAAGTACTCCAGACCACAGCTGGGAAAAGGCTGAGATAGACAAATCATTTAATAACCAGAACATGCTCTTTATTAACAGTGCTTTCTTTAAAGGGGAAAGAAAAAGTCACAGTGTTTGACAAAGCACTTCCTTTAGACAACACAATACTTACTTTAAAATTATAATCCAGTTTACTTGGCCAAAACGACTTTTCTTTCTTGTTTTGCTGTTATGTACTTTGCTAGAAGCCAGCTGGTCACCACTTTCTTCCCTAGAGGTAGCTGCTTTTCACTGGTGTTTTATATTGTTGTGAAATGCTTAGGGATTTACAAGATGGAAGACACTATAAATGTGAGAAATTGTGGAACTCATTAAAGTTATTACAAAACTTCCATTTTGTATTAGTCAGATCTTTTTACAGCCACTTTACCACTGAAGTCATCAAAATGTCATCCATCCTTTCCACTAGGAGGGAAGGCTCACCATGTTCATATAAATGGCATTATTCATCCCAAAATTCTGTACAATTTGGATGGCTAAGCCCTGCAACCAGATAATTTTCAGTTCTGTAAAAATAAAATAGGCTCACACTCTGCAAATTTCAAACTATACCAAATTTGGATTCTCCCTATATACTATCTTAGTTAAACACAGACAAATGTGACTATCAGATCTCAAAAAAACCTAGGCTGCTCAGAAAAATTCATATCTTCATTATCCTCTACTTCTCTGTAGTTCTTTCAAGTGATAAATCATGAATGAAAAGGAGATTTGATTTACAGCTCAAGACATCACAGACAAAAAACAATCATTAAAGCACATGCATGTACACAAAATCTTCATCAGCTAAAGTTCATGCAAATAGTCCAGGAAGTAAACAAAGAATTAACTAATTCATTGTGTGAGCAGCCCGGTCATTAGCAACTCTATAGAGATACAGCTTAACTAAAACATTATTGTTGAAGCAAAAAAAAAAAACCAAAAAACCCATACACCACAATTTTGACATTCAATTATTCTATTAAGTGAAATTAACTGTTCTTCTTGTTCTTTCAAAAAAGTGAGATAAGGCACAGGATCCAAATAATTAGGTCAACAGCAATGAATTCTGAAGCAAAGTTGTCTAGACTATTTTCATTTTCAAATCTAAGTGGTTGAGTTTTGTGTGCCTGTGTGCATTTGCTCCTTTGAATTCTCAGGGTGGTCACGTTAATGAGTTTGCCCCGGCAGGTAGAGTGAAGCCTGGATCAAGGTGTGGCATACTCACTTTGATGTCGGCTGTCACGCTCAGCTGCCTCTCGATCTCTTTGGCTGCCATCAAGTCTGTTGTCTTGGGAGACCAGGTAAGCCAGGGCTATTCTGCTGCTTGGCACAACTCAAAGGGGAGTCTGTTCAGTTATGCTGTGAGATGTTCTGGTCCTCACCAGCCAAATATATGAGGAGAACATAACTCATAACAAACTTTTAAATAAAAAAAGGCATTGATCGTCACTGGGCTCTTAGCAGAGACCACAATATGTTAGCACAATAACAGTTCTGCTTGTAACTGCCCTGCAAAGGGGAACTAACTCGACAATGAAAAGGAAATGGTGTGTCAAGATAGTGAACTGACATGTATTTAAAGAATTAAAAGTGTAAGTCAGAAAAAAAAAAAAAACTGTATAGAGGGAAGATAGGGGGGGAATTGGTGGAATAAAGGTTTCTTCAACTAGGAATTAACTAGCCATTTGGTGAAAGGAAATGGAACACTTAAATGCAGTATTTCCCCTCTTTTTCCATTCCTACAAATACTAGTAACTAATAGCATCTACCTGCAAAGCAAGATGCAAAACCAAAAAGAGCATTTTAAAAGGAAAAATCCAATACTAGCTTTTCCTTGAACACAGGGAGGTCTGTTTCAAAGGGGAGCTCAGTAGGTATAGTCATATTATTTATTGGTGTGACTAATGTGAGGAACTCCCATGGTTCACACAAGGAAGTTCTTCCCTGCTTATCTCAACATTCTGTAGCATAAAACCTTTTATGCACGTTGTCCTTAAATGTCTAAAATGTTTTCATCTTTAAAAAGGTAGAAATAAAGTGGACTCAATCCAGAAGCTGAGTCATAGCACTGTGTTTCTGAGACACAGTTATGATGTAAACTGTAACTACTCTCAGCAGCACTGAACATTGAGGATTTAAAATATTAAACTTTTTAACAGAAATGTGAAAGCTTCTGTTTACAAAAGATTCTATCTCCTGCTCTTACTTTCCAGTCTTTATCATGGTTGGTCAGTGGACTTAAACCCATGGTAATTTTGGAGTGATAAGTGAATTAAAATGGCATATATGAACGTGGCCCTTTAATCTTAAAGTAAGAGTATGGAAATGGTAAGCCAATCATTAGCCTCAAGCTTTTGTAAAAGTAAATACCAGAGCAATGTGTATGCATTTCTTCTTTTCTTTTGAAGTTGCACCTCAAGAGAAACCTACAGCTAGGGTTAAAAACTGCCTTCTAAGGCCACCTTAAGATGAAGATAACACATTAATCCAATGCCAATAAATTCAGAGGATTCGTGGAGGACTATAAGCAGCTACATAAAATCCAAGTAAACTGAACTACTGGAAGTCATCTTACTACATGGCCTTTTTTTTTTTTCTTTTTT
>VWYK01119721.1:1925-12076 GCA_013399775.1 Semnornis frantzii
ACAGTGACAGATCGACTGGTTGCAGCAGTGCTGTGCCTGTGCTGCTCACACCAACACTGCTCCAAGCAGCTGATAGCAGCAGTGCTGTGCCTGTGCTGCTTACACCAACACTGCTCCAAGCAGCTGATAGCAGCAGTGCTGTGCCTGTGCTGCTCACACCAACACTGCTCCAAGCAGCTGATAGCAGCAGTGCTGTGCCTGTGCTGCTTACACCAAAGCTGCTCCAAGCAGCTGATGCCCATCAGCTGCTAGGTGCTGCTTTAGGACTGGTAGAGGTAGACTGGTAGATGCAGTGTGCTGGGAAGCATCTTCCTTGGCATCAGAGCCTTCCTGATCCAGTGAGCTGGATGCTGTTGCCTGCAGAGCACTGAGATGTGCAGGGCATGTCCATGTCTCAGGGGTCTGAGTGCCCAGCAGCTCCCACACCAGCTGCTTCTTGCTCCTGCAGTTGCAGCCCCATCAGGGCAGCTGAATTATTGAAGAGTGAACAAAGAGCTTCAGCCTTAGCAGAAATGGGAAACAGAGAGGGAGCTGCCAGTGAAAGGATTTAGGAAGAGCAGATGTGGGTCAGCACATCCTTGCTCAGCTCACAGGCAGACAGGACTGTATCTGGAACTAGGATATTAAGGGCAAGCAGCAGAAAAAGCTTTTTTTCTGCTTCTGCTGGTTCTGTGCAAAGGGTTTTTGTTGCCCTGTGTGTATGAAGTGGGCACCTTGCTCCCACAGATTGCATTGGCTTGGAAGAGACCCTCAAAGGTCATCTTGTCCAACCCCCCTGCACTCATCAGGGACATCTCCAACGAGCTCAGGCTGCCCAGGCCCTCTTCAAGTCTGATCTTGAATGTCTCCAGGGATGAGGCTTCAACAACATCCCTGGACAACCTGTTCCAGTATTTTACAACTGAAGAACTCCTTCCTCGTGGCAGAGCATCCCTGGGTGCTTTCAGTGGCAGTGCTGAGTGGCTGCAGCAGCAATCTGAAAATCACCTTTCAGTTCCTGAGAGCTGTTGGGTTTGCATTCTGCTAGCACTGGCAGCTTGTGTCACTCCAGGCTGCTGTGTGAGATGATAACCACAGCTTTAAAGTTCCCTGGAAACACTCAGCAGTGTTATTTTCCCCTCAGCTGCTCTGTGGGGTAGCAGTTTCCCACCTTTTTTTTTCCTTACTCAAGCACTCCTTTGGTTGAGAGGATAGAGAATAAATGACTTAGAGCTGGAGAACTTCCTGTGTCCAGGGCTTTCTGTATCTGTAGCAGCTGTTTCTCTTCCTGTCTGCTTTCTGTGAGGTGGAGTTGTGCTTTCCCAAGCTTCCTGAGCTGTGGTGGTTGGAGGGATGCTGCTCACTCAGCCAGTCCTGTGCTGTTGATTGATGCTTTTCTGTTTTGCTGCCTCAGCACCTGGACCGGGCCTGCCTGGAGCCCAGCACAGAGCATCTCTTCAGTCCTCATCTCCATCCAGTCCCTGATGACTGAGAACCCCTACCACAATGAACCTGGCTTTGAGCAGGTGAGACCTTGGCATGGCTCAGCTCTGCTTCTGCAGCTCTTTGGCTCTGGCTCCTCGTGGCAAATCCCACAGGATTGTTGTGATTGGAAAAGACCTTCAGGGGTCATCCAGGCCCAACTGTTCTGTAACTCTGCCAACCATGGCCCTCAGCACCACACCTCTGCCTCTTTTAAACACCTTCAGGGATGGGCATTCAGCCACCTCCCTGGGCAGCCTGTCCAGTGTTTGAGAACCCTTTGAGTGAAGAAGTTTCTTCTGATGTCCAACCCAGACCTCCTCTGGTGCAACCTGAGGCCATTTCCTCCTGTCACTTGTTGCTAGTGAGAAGAGACCAACTCCCACCTCACTCCAGCCTCCTTTCAGGGAGTTGGAGAGAGCAGTGAGGTCTCCCCTCAACCTCTTTTCTCCAGACTTAACAACCCCAGTTCCCTCAGCTGCTCCTCATTCTGGGAGTGGGGACAAAAGTAGGTTGTGTCACTTGGCTCTTTTCCATTTTTTTTTTTTTTCCTGCCTCTGGTCAGAGCTGGAGAGGGATTCAGAAGCCAGCTCTGAGCTGAGTTCAGGTGTGTGTAAGGTAACAGAATCCCAGAATGGTTTGGGTTGGAAGGAACCTTCCAGTTCCAACCCCCCTGCCATGAGCAGAAGCACCTCCCACCAGCTTAGGTTGCTCAAGGCCTCATCCAGTCTGGCCTTGAACACCTCCAGGTAAGGGACACCCATGAGCTCCCTGGGCAACCTGTGCAGTGTTTCCCTACCCTCAGTGTCAAGAATTTCTTGCTAATTTCCAGCCTTAATCTGCCCTCCTGAAGCCATCATGAAGCCCCCTGCCCCTCTGGATGCCAGCATGGGAGATGGGATGGCTCTTCATGAGCCAGGCAAGGCAGCAGTGAAATTGTTTCCCTGAGATATGTTGTGACACAGGAAGCAAACTGCTCAGCTTTTCATGGTCTTCAGCACCTTAGAGAGAGGCAGGTACTGACTTGATCTGTCTGCATGGCTGAGTGGGTCCAAAGCTCTGGAGGAGTGGAACCCTGCCAGCTTCTGACTGGCACCGTGAGTTAGCTCAGTGTACCCAGAGCAGACAAAGCCAGGGTGGCTTCATGCACCAGTGAAATTCCTCAGGCCCAGGAGGAAGAGGTGAGGAGCCACTGCAGTCATGTGGACTCAGTGGGCCAAATTCTCTTTGCAGGAGAGGCACCCAGGGGACAGCAAGAACTACAATGAGTGCATCCGGCACGAGACCATCCGCGTAGCAGTGTGTGACATGCTGGAGGGGAAGTGTCCCTGTCCTGAGCCACTCAGGTATGGAAAAGAGGCACAGGGGGCAAGCACCAGAAAGTGGGGAACAGAAAAACGTGGGCATGTGGAGGATCTTCTCTGCTTGCTGTTTCTGAGATCCTGCTGAGGGAAGAGCAGGTCTTTAACTCTGCCTGCTGCAGCAAAGGGTCCTTTTGTGTCCCCTCAAGTGGGTGGCTGCATCTGTGTGGAGCCCAGGAGCTGTGCCTTGACAAAGGCTGTGTTAATGTGCACAGTGGCTGCATCCTCCAGCTTGTGGCTGGGAATAAATGTTCCTTGTCTTCTGGGGGGGAAAAAAAAAACCCAACCAAACAAGCCTGTCTCTTGGAGGGAGGGGACCCAGCTGTTGTGGACACAAGTGCAGGAGCTCTTCAGCTGCAGTGGGGCTGGAACTTGTTTTGCTCTGTGTCCTCCTTTGCTTTCCCCTGTTAGTTGTTTGGGTGACCCTGTGTGGGTGTTCATGGATTCACAGAATGGTTTGGGTTAGAAGGGAACTTAAAAATCATCCAGTTCCAACCCCTCCCTGCCATGGGCAGGGACACTTCCCACTGGATCAGGTTGCTTATGGCCTTACCCACCCTGGCCTTGAACACCTCCAGGGAGGGAGCATCCACAACTCTCCCTGGGCAACCTGTTCAGTGGGATGGGGTGGCCCTGGGTGGTGTGGCACTTGTAACACCCCTTTTGTGGTGACTGTTTGCTCTCTCCTTGTGTGCAGGGGTGTAATGGAGAAATCCTTCATGGAATACTATGACTTCTATGAAGGGGTTTGTAAAGAGAGACTTTATCTACAAGGACAGACCATGCAGGTGGGTGGCAGACAGTCTTCTTGTCTGGATGAGGCCATGTGCTTAGTGACAGGGTGCAGCACCCAGAGGTGCATGAAGTGGACCTGGATTCATAGAGGGTTGGAAAAGACCTCTAAGATTGAGTCCAACCATCCACCCAACACCACCATGGCCACCAAAGCTTGTCCCCAAGTGCCATGGCCACAGGTTTGTTGAACACCTCCAGGGATGGGGACTCTACCACCTCCCTGGGCAGCCTGTTCCAATCCCTCAGCACTCTTGCAGGAAAGGAATTGTTCCCAGTCTCCAACCTAAACCTCCCCTGGCACAATTTCAGGCCATTTCCTCTTGTCCTATCACCTGATACTAGGGCTAAAAGCTCAACCCCCACTCACTTCAGCCTCCTTTCAGGGAGATGTAGAGAGCAATGAGGTCTCCCCTCAGCTTTCCTTTTCTCCAGGCTGAACACCCCCAGTTCCCTCAACTGCTCCTCTCCAGCCCCTTCATCAGCTTCATTGCCCTTCTCTGGTCCTATTCCAACCTCTCAATGCCCTTCTTGGAGTGAAGGGCCCAAAACTGAGCCCAGGATTCAAGGTGTGGCCTCAGCAGTGCTGAGCACGGGGCCACAATCACTGCCTGCCTCCTCGTTGTGTCAGATGAGGTTGAAAGCAGCTGAGTCAAAAGCTCCTGGGGGAGGGAGGGCTGAAGGAGCAGTGGCAATGCAGCAGACACATCCAGACAGGTTGAATGCAGCAGCTTGTTTCTGGAGGAGAGCAGACTTTAGATTACCAAGCTGTTTGCATGGGAACAGATGTTTCTTCCTCCCACCTCAGCCACCTCTTGTCTGACTCATTGAGAAACTCCACTGCTAAGAAAAGATGGAAGTGGTTGATTTAATGATCTTGTGTCTCTGAGTCCTTTTTCTCCTGCCAGTGCTACCACTGCCTGTGTCATTCATAACTTGATGGCATTCCCAGAGCTGGAGAGTTCATATCTGGGATGAGAGATTCCCATGAGGAAGATCTGTGCTGCACTTCAGCTGCAGAGAGGACAGGACTGAGGGCTCTGTAGTGAAGTTTGGGGCCATCAGAGGGTGGGCAGTTGTGGCCCACTCTTGTTTCCTCTCCAAGGAACCAGAGCTCAGTTGCTTTCTCTGGGGTTCATGAAGGTGGCTGAGGTGTGCTCAGTTCCCAGAGGCAGTGACTTGCTGTGCTTTGGTTTTCTGCTCACTTGTAAGCAGTGCAGGAGGCAGGAGCTGCCTGGGAGCTGCTGGGGTTGTCTTCAGCACCCTCTGTCTAACAGGAGGTCACTCCAGGCTCAGTCTCAGTGGAGTGTTTGCCAGATGTGCTCCCTTGTTAACTCCAGGGCCACAGGTTGGCTTCTACTCAAGATTCACAGATCCACAGAATGGGTTGGGTTAGAAGGGACCTTAAAGATCAGCCAGTTCCAACCCCCCTGCCATGGGCAGGGACACTTCCTGCTCAAGGCCTCATCCAACCTGGCCAGGGAACACCCACAGCCTCCCTGGGCAGCCTGTGCCAGTGTCTCCCTACCCTCACTGCAAAGAATTTCTTCCTAATCCTCCACTCTCTATCTGCCCTCCTCAAGCTTCAATCCATTCCCTCTCATCCTACCACTACACTGCCTTGTAAAAGATCCCTTCCAGCTTTCTTGTAGGCCTCCTTCAGGTACTGGAAGGCCTTTTGGGTGCTGAAATCAGGGCAGTGTAAGCTCCAGCACTACCTCAGAGCCCTGCAATGTGTTTTCAGCCTGAGATGAGGCTAAAAGCAGCAAATACTAAATAACCTCCACCCTCCCTCCCTCTGACTTGGCTACATCTCAGGTGAGGGCCTTGATTTAAAATGCTGGTAGTGGCAGTTTCAGTGGGACAAGCTCTGTGGCACTGCTACAAAGCATGGTCAAGGCTTTGGCCTCTGGGTTTTACAGACTTTCCACTTGGAATCTTTTTCCTGCTTCCCTGAGACCAACTCTCTGCAATAGTTTACTTCCTCAAGGTTGGCAGTAGAAATCCAACCCATGCCTGCTCAGCCTTTCATCTGCTTTTGAAGGTGGCTTGGGTTTGTGAGTGCCTCCAAACTTACCAAGGGTCCTCTTTGTAAAGGGGAAGGGAAATTGCCTTCAGTCTTCAACCTCTGCCACCGCAGAGGACCTTAAGAGGCCTCTCTGCCGTTAGGTGGGGACTAACCCTCAAGTCTTTGGCCATTTGTTGCCAAATTACTGTGCAGCTTTTGCCTTTCTGCTTCTTCCCAGCAGGGGGAATGGTCCCTTAAGAGGCTTATCCCTGGTTTTCTTGCAGGATCCCTTTGGTGAGAAACGAGGCCACTTTGACTATCAGTCGCTCTTAGTGCGTTTGCAGGGCATTCGGCAGAGGGTGCAAGAGAAACACCAGCAGGAGAACACAGAAATAGACTCTGAGAGCAGCTCCTCTGAGACAGAGACAGACACTCAAGCTTGCTCTAAAGCTTAGAGCCACATTCACAGTGGAGAGGCCAAGCCCTGGGGATCTTCTGTCTTCACACTCAAGAGTACCCCTGACAGACTCGACAACCAAACCAGTGCCAGAGTGCAGAGACCTGGCAGGCTGCCTTCTGTCTCCTGCTGCTGCTCTGGTGGATAATGCTGAATGAGAAGACTTCATGCTAGACAAAGCCAAGCTTGTGACAGGCTACTCTTCAAAAGGTACTTCCTATGCTAGACAAGCTGGAGCATGTGGCATCAGGTTATGTTTTGGAAACACCAACACTGGTTGTTGTTCTTTTGTTTCATTTTCATTTGATTTGGGCTTTGTTTTGTTTTTACTTTTTTCTTTTTCTTTTTTTTTTTTTTTCCCCCCTCCATTTGATTAAAGAATGAGCTCTTAGCCTGCAAATCCTCTTGACAGCTTTTCTGTTCCTAAGTCAGTGAGCCCTTCCCTAGGGCCATGCTGAACGTGGAGCTGTGGGAGCACTTTGATGAGTCCAGGGTATGACAGAACCCTCCTGTGTGTGCCCAGTGTGGCCTGGGAAAGATGGGAGCCTCCCTGCTCTGTGGAGCCCATCGACCTGATGTCTTTCTTCTAGACACTGTTCTAGGCAGACCAAAGAGAAAAGAGCACTGGTGGAATCTGGGCTCCTTTCTGAAAGCTTTACTCAAGCCCTGGGTGACTTTGGCCACTGAGACTTTGGCTGCAAAGGGGCAGATGAAAAGAAGTGGAAGCTGCAGGAAAAGCCCTAAATTGAGTGCAGGTTTGTTCATCCTGGTGGTGTGGGGAAGGGAGGACCAGAGAAATCATCAGTCAGAGATGGGGAGGCCACTTAGTGAGTCTAGTTTGTGTATTGCTAAGTGTTGATTTGAGTTTAGCATCCCAGAAATGCTTTACCCTGGCTGCTGGTTTGTTCCCTTTTTGCTTTCCACCTTTTTTTGTTTATGATTTTCCTCCCTCCTGCCACCTCACTCTCCCCACTTCTACCTTGCTCCATCAAACTGAAACACTAGAGGAAGGGGCAGCAGTGAAGATCTCCAGAGGTGAACATCTTGTCACTGACAGAATCCTTTGCCAAACTTGGCTGAGCAGCAGCTGCTTGAGTGGTGGACAAGTTGGAACAGTTGAGAGCTTTGACTGTTTATAAACTGTGAGCAGTCAGCTGGCTGCCAGTGCCATTATGTCCAAGATGTGTTTGGTGTAACTTGGGTTGGAGGGGAACTGGGCAGGCACAGGAACCTGCTGAGGATTGGTTGGAGCAGTATAAAGTTTTGCTGATTAAAAAGCTTCATTTCATCTATTTTTAATTATCCTTTTGATGGGAGCTTGGGTAAGAAAGCTAAGCACAAAGTTGCACATTTCCCTTGAAGCCTCTTTCCTTAAACACCTTCCCAGCAGCTTAGCTCAGGCTCCTCGGTGGTGGTGGAAGAGCTTCCAGTGGTTGTCTTTGTTCTGTAAGCAGTGTGGGGCAGAAGCCTCCTGCTGTGCCCTCCCCGTGTGTCACTGAATTACTTTCAGCCTCTCTGAGTGAAATTCAACCCTTGCAGAACTCAGGCAGCCTGCAGCTTCAGCAGCTCTGAAAAGCTGAAAGGTGGCAATGGTGCTGAGTTGAAGGTTGCCACTTACCAACCTGGGGACCTTTTGGCTTCTCCTTGAGCAAGCAAACTCCCCTGGGTCTGTCACTGGCTTGATTTAGCCTTCAGCTCTGTTTCCCCCTCCAGGGAAAAGCTGAACCATCCACAGGACTCAACCACCTACACTAGATGAGAGTAACTGAAGCAGTGTTCACCTCTAAATGAGGTCTTGGGGGAGGCAGTGGGAGGGAAGGGATCTCCCAAGTTGCTTGTTGAGCTCCCCCCCTCTTTTCCATCCCCCTGTAAAAATGTCACATTGAGGTTTGTTTGGGTTTGGTTTTTCTTTTCACCATCACCAGTAGCATAGTGTGGGGTAGAGCTGTGGCTCTGCTGCCTTCCCAAAGGCAGAGCTGCTTCTGCAGTCTCCTTTGTGATGCATGTGGTGTTCCCCATCCACCCAGAACAACAAAGAACAAGAAAATGCCTTACTGTGGACACTACTCACATAACTTAGCATGTGGCTGTGCAAAACAAAAAGAGAAGTTCTTAGTTTTCTAGCTCTAAAACAAATGATGTCATCTGTCCTCCCATTTCTGAATGTCTCCATTTCAAAGTGACAATCCTCACCTGACTGCTCCAGGCAGAGATGTTTTAGCAACAGATTTTTAGACCTAACTTGAGTTGGGGAAAAAGAAGAAAACAAAAAAAAAAAAAAAAAAAAAAGAGAGAGAAAAAAAAAAATATATGCACAAGAGTCACTCTAAGATACTTTGTTTATATACTTATTGTACATAAGATTTTTGGGGTTTTTTTTTTCCTTTTTTCCTTTTTTTTTGGTGCAATAAAGTTTGTTTTGGCAGAATCTAGCCTGTGGTTAACTCCTTAGTGGGAACAACACCACCTCCTTGACAGAGCAGAGAGAGGACTCTACACAACAGTTTGTGTGTTAATTGCTGCTGGCTGCAGGACTCAGAGGATGCCAGGTTGGAAGGGATCCCTCCTGCAATGATCATCTGGGTCCAGCCTCTCTAAGTGATAGATGGTGGATGTGGCTCTGAGCAACCTGATCCTAGTGTGAGGTGTCCCTGCCCATGGCAGGGGGCTTGGAGCTTGCTGATGCCTTCCAGCCCTGACAGTTCTATGATTCTGTGAGGGAGCTGAAATGATTCTTCAGGCAGAGTCCTGTTTTGCAGTTGAAACAGCAGCTGTAGATCATTTTCCTCTCCCCTCCATCTCCCCTCCCATCTCCCTTCCCATCTCCCCTCCATCTCCCTTCCCATCTCCCCTCCATCTCCCTTCCCATCTCCCCTCCATCTCCCTTCCCATCTCCCCTCCATCTCCCTTCCCATCTCCCCTCCATCTCCCTTCCCATCTCCCCTCCATCTCCCTTCCCATCTCCCCTCCATCTCCCTTCCCATCTCCCCTCCATCTCCCTTCCCATCTCCCCTCCATCTCCCCACACCTCTCTCCCCTCTAACAGTTCTCTCTCCCCACAGCAGAGGAGGGAACTGAGAGGGAAGCCAGGGCTGAACTGCTGCTGTTAAACTCCTCAAGCTGGACACTTCTTCACAGATTCACAGAATGGTTTGGGTTGGAAGGGACCTTAAAGCTCATCCAGTTCCAACTCCCCTGCCATGGGCAGGGACACCTCCCACCAGCACAGGTTAAGGCCTCATGCAAGCTGACCTTGAACACTTCCAGAGGGCATCCACAACCTCCCTGGGTACCCTGTTCCAGGGTCTCCCCACCCTCCTGGGAATGAATTTCCTCATCTCCAGTCTGAATAATTCTGCCCTCTCCCAGCTCAGAGCCACTGCTCCCTGTCCTAGCATTAAAAGCCCTTTTCAAAAGTCCCTTCCCAGCTTTCTTGTTGCTTTACAAAACACTTTTACTTACTTCTTACTTAAAAAACCTTTTATTTCAAGTCCACTGTCCCTGTGTTTCAGGTGATATGCAAACAACCTCCCAAGAAGAATTCTAGAGAGGCACAGAACATGTAGCAGTCAAGGTATTGCCTCTTTGGCTTCCTCTGGAGTGATTTCCTGAGAGTAGAGCTCTGTAAAGAGAGCAGGCAGCCAGTACTGAGGTTCTCCTGCTGCCTGTGTATCCAGCCAGGCCATTCCTTCCTTCAGCAAGTGTTCCTAATACAAACAGAGTGGAAACTGTGAGTGAAACTGAAGTGGCTGAGAAGCCATCCACACCAGTCCTATCCCCACACTGATTCTAGGCTGAGTGGGTACAGTGTGGGCTAAAAGAATGTTTTACTCAGTTTGATGGGGAGAAACAGAACTCAGACATCCAGCCAAGCCCACCCTGGGGGTTTATGTAGGGCCTGAACTAACATGATTCAAGTTTTCATAGATGAAGAAAATGCTTTGGGTTGGAAGGGACCTTTAAGCTCATCAGGTTCCAAGCCCCCAGCCATGGGCAGGGACAACTCCTACCAGCCCAGATTGCTCAAGGCCTCATCCAGCCTGGCCCTGAGCACCTCCAGGGAGGGTGTGGA
>VWYK01119723.1:0-20662 GCA_013399775.1 Semnornis frantzii
TCACCTGCTCATCTCCGTTTATCCATTTAGGTGAGACTGATGGGCCTTTGGACACAGAATAGCCAATCAGAATGGCAGTTAGCCAAGCCTGACCATATTAGCTGAAACCATAGGCTTGCTTTACCCTTTTCAGGGCAGAGCACAGGCCTTGCACAAGGCATGCACAAGCTGAGCCTGCGTACTTTGTTTACCACAGGATGGAAACAAGTCTGGGCAAGCCACAGCCCTTAGACTCAGTGGCTCCAGGTTCTTTGTCCTCTTTTCCACAAATGTTTCTCCCCACAGCAGAAGGAGGGAGATCAGAAAAACATATCTGGGCAAGCTAGGACATGTATAAGCCTATTTTGACCTGCTTAGGCCTACCACAACTGGTCAATATGTCCAGAGCCACACAGTGCTGCAGTGAAGAACCTAATGAGGGCAGACATGTCCATGCTCCAACCATGTCAACTACGACTTCTTCTAGGCAAGGTGTGACCGATGAGCAAGCAATCCCAGAGATGGTGAGTTGGCTTAGTGAGTATGGACTAGACACTGAGGATAACACTACCGAAGGTCACCATGAATGGTTTCTTGTTTGTGGACACTTGGTGGAGGTCAGGAGCTTCAGGGGGTTGTTTGTTCTTTCTTTCTTTTCAATTTTCTCCAGCTTCAGCTGAACCTGTCCACTTCCATCCTCAAGGCTGTGATGAATGTGCTGTCCTTTCTCCTCAGCTCTGGCATCATGTTCAGAGGAAATTCAGTGTCTGAAGACCTGCCTTCATCACTTTTTCTGAGCCTTGTCCCTTATTTATCAGTGTAATAAACCAGCTGCAAGCTGCTTCCACAGAGATTTGTTTGTTTGTTGGGTTGAGTTGTTTTTTTATAAACATGCCAGGTGATTTATTTACGAGTTTTCATATCAGGCTCACCTGACACAACATTGCTGTAGCAATTTGCAATTTGTTTCCATTTATGTGTTCTTTTTAGCACACCCTGACAACAGAAGACCACTAATAAATAGGAGATGAATTATATTAATACTTTCTGCCATTTATAGGAATGTTTATTTCTCCTCTCCACATTTCATCTCAGTCCCTAGTCAGATTATTTTTTATCGAGTTATAACAATGTGGGGGGGAAAGATCTTTTTAGCCCTAATAGTGATAGTCTTTTTTTTTCTCACAGGGACACCAAACGTCTGGCTTCAAAGATAATGGCTGTAACAATTATTTGCATCATAGCCCAAGTCAACCTAATGGCTGGAAGCTGCTGTTGTTATCTCTTAAGCCTCCTAACCCTGCACAGTGAGACAAATGCTCTGTGAATCTAAACTTCATGAAACAAGTGTGACCTGGCACTGAAGAAAACTGCCTGCAAGGTTGCCTTCGTGTGTTTCTTTTGCATACCTGCAAGCTGTAACTACATATATGAATAAACCACAGTGTATAGATGCTGTTTCTTAAAAGACAAGTGCAGACGCTTAAGGAATTCCCCTAACAGAGAGTCAGCTGCTTGGAGGCTTTGCCTGCAGAGGGAAATTGCTCCCTCAGAAGAGCAGAGGTAATCATGAGTCAAGTTCTTCTCGTTCATTAGCATGAGAAGGGTCTGCAGGGTGAGAGCTAAGATATGCAGATTATCCAAGCCACGCTTCTGCTGCTTTTCATTAGTGTGATCAAACTCTGAGACATTTACTTGGTGCTAGTTGGAGGGCATGCAGCTGCAAGAAGGAAATGCTACCAGAAGTCCTGCCATCCTGCTTACATGGCAATATCCTTTAGGGCTTCACTGACTATCCTTAGCAGCTTTCATGCAGTCGCAGAATCACCACCGTAGTGGGGGTTGGACAGGATCATTGGAGATAATCCAATCCAGCCCTCCTGCCAGAACAGGTTGCCCAGGACAGCATGCAGGCAGATTTGGAAGGACTCCAGAGATAGAGACTCCATCACCTCTCAGGGCAGCCTGCTCCAGGGCCCACCACCCTGAATATATAGAAGCTTCTCCTCACATTTAGATGGAACTTGCTATGTTCAGATTTGTGTCCAGTGGCTGGCCCCGTACTCCTGACACCCACCTTTTAGCTATTGATCTGCACTGGTAACATCTCTCTCAGTCTCTACTTCTCCAGGCTTAAAAGCCCCAGTCCCTCAGCCATTCTTCTTAAGACAAATGTTCTAGTCTTTAATCATCTTTGTAGCCCTTTGCTGTACTCTCTCAAACAATTCCCTGTCTCTCTTTAACTGGGGAACCCAGAACTGAACACAGTACTTACCAGGGCAGTAAAGGGGAAGGAGAACCTCCCTTGACTTGTTAGTCATACCATTCTTGATGCATCTGGGGATACCATTGACATTCTTGGTCACAATGGCACATTGCTAGCTCGTGGTCATCCTGTGGTTCACCAGCACTCCAAGGGCTTTTTCCACAGAGCTGCTTTCCAACAAGTCAGCCCCTAAATTCTACTGCTACAGGAGGTTATGCCTCCCCCAGGCACAGGACCCTACACATGTCCTTCATAAGGTTCCCTCTGCCCAACTCTCCAGCCTGTCCAGGTCGTGCTGAATGTTAGCTGCCCCTCCAAGATTTGTGCCCTTGCTGAGGGCCCACTCTGTCCCTTCACCAGGTTGCTAATAAATACACTGATCAGCAGTGGTCCCAGTGCTGACCCTGGGGGGTACCACATATTACTTTGATACACCTTTCATTGTTGACATCTCCACCACCTGAGTCAAAAAGTTAACATAATCACCTTGGTGAAACCTCCTGGACTGTACATGCATGGCTGTGTGGCCCTCCCTGTCATCCTTTGCCAACCTGCACCCAGGAGTGGGAACTGCATAGGGTTATGGTGGACAGAAGGGGAGAGGTTCTCTAAAGTCTCCCTCCTTCACTGCCTGTTTTTTTCTAAGCTCTGTGGTGCTACCTCTGCAATTTCTAAGGAGAGGTGAGGAAGTGAAGCAGGTCAGAAAACATCAAAAGGTCTGATTTTCAAGCTTTGCAGTTTTAGTGGGGCATTTGTGTAAGTTGCTATAATACATCTAGGAAAGGTTACATAGGCAGTCAGTGAAGTGATGAGATCCAGATGGGACAAACAACTATTTTTATATTGTCTCCTGACCTTTCCATTGCCTTCCTGAACAGTTTCAGTTCTGATTCAGCACTCTGTCAAACAGCTACCAAAACTCATAGAGAATGTAAGGTCCATGAGCTACACCATCAAAAACCTACTGCCACCAAGGGGGCAAGACTGTCTTGAGCTGGCTGATGTGGGCCGTTTTGGTTTGTGAGAGGACCAGTTTGGCCTGGACAGAAGCTGCATCTCCCCATGCTGTTACCAACTACAAATAGCTTCATGGCTTGCAAGGCTTTCACATTGCCAGCTGTTGTCACACCAGTCCAAGTATTTAGTGTAGGCATTCTGTCAGACTTTTTATTACCTGTATGCATGCTCAGGGCTATCTCAGCCATACTTCTTAACTCTCCCTTCTTCCTGATACACAGATTTATCTCTGTCCCCTCAGGTCTGGCATTTACTCCCTTTTATTGTGGTGAAATATTTGAAGGGTGAGAGCTGAATGGTAAAACACTGGTCAAGGGACAGCATCCTGTGTTCACGACATGCAAATCCAGTTCCTCCCTTTTCCCATCCTTCTGAACTCGGTGGATTCACAATGTCCTGTTTGCCTTTCCTGGGGTCCTCATGGTGTTTCTCAGCTGGGCAGGCTGAGAAAGCAGATCTTGCTTGTAGCCACGGGCTGCGGTCTTGGCACAACTGCCTGCACATATGCACACACGTTGTATTTTTACATGCAGAGGGATTGGGATTGAAATGCTCCTAATGTCTCTAGAGTGAAATGAAAGTCTTAGGATTCACCATGATTACTCAAGTGCAGGTTCATCTGAGCAGAAACGATGCCGATCAAGTGAACAAGTATGAAGCTCAGGACCAGGACCACCTTTGGCCTGCTGACCACCTTTGTCTTAACTACTGATTGGATCACTCTGTGTCTTGGTGACACTAGAGGAAATAGGGCATACTCCAAAAGTTCTTCTTCCTTTGTTTCCTTATTTTGTTCTCCTTCCCAGAAAAAGAGGGAAAGAAAACAGCAATCAGCAGCTAAAGAGAGCGTTAACATCATTAGACTTTCTGATGGAAGAGAGATCTTTGGGAGTAAGCCTTCAGGTATTTTGATCCCCAGGGGTCCTTCCAACCCTAACCATCCTGTGATTTAGTCAGATATTTCATTTAAAGTGCCTGACACTCAAAACAAACTCAGGGGAAAAAGAAAAAAAAAAATCTTTGAGAAAAATGAGTATCAGCATGACAGCTCTGTTCTGCTTTCCAGTTCCCAAACAACCTGAGCCCGGGGATGGTTTTCCTAGCCTTTGGCATGCACAGAAATGTGTTTCTTCTTAGAAGAAAAGCTGACAGCTGTTTATAATGGAGCAGAAGGCTCTTTCCTTCGAGCTTACCAGGACACCTCCTTGAGTTAAACAATTTTTCTGCTGCCTCAAAGGGAGATTTATAGGCACCAGATGCAGGAAAGCGGCAAGCGACCATTTCTTCCCTGCAGGAGCTCCCACAAAGCTGAAGAGCCCAGCCCAAGCCTGGCCTCAGCACACATCAGTGCAGTGCTAGTGAAGCATGGCAGAATTCTTCAAATGAAGCTCAGCCAGGCATATCCAGACACTCAGTCACAACAGAGTCACACAGTGCACATGCTGCCATCTGCATGATTGTAGCTTCACAAACAAGTGGTCACAGGCCCGGCAGGGGGAGGGTCGGTTTGTTTTTTAGGATTTCTAACCCACATCCAAATTCCTGAGGGCACTTCACTGCCAGTAATAGAGTGAAGACCCATGCAGGAGACCTTCTGCCAAAGTGACACAGTGAAGCTGCTGCAGAAGTGTCTAACAACACTTACTTTCAAACTGCACTTTACTGTTTACAAAGCCAAGGAGTATGTTCCAATAGTCACTAGGGGGTAGGCAGAAAGGTGTCAATGAGGTCAGGAGACCATAACCAGAACTGTGATCATCCACAGGAGAAGGGTAGGAAAGGTCCAAGGAGGAGGAATTTTTTTGGACAATATTTCTGAATGAGCTACCAAAAAAATGACCAACAGAAGCCTGCTATGCTCCACATAATGCAATCAAGCCAAAGAAAAGATTACAGCCCACACTCTGACAAACTGGGGACAAAATCCTCTCTATCAACTCAAGCTTGTTCATGATTCCTCCATGAGGGCCATTTACATACCGAAAGCTTTGCTTTGTTTTGCTTCCCTTCATTCTGTTATGCAGATCTTCTCTTACACAAAATTTTCAAAATCAGAAGACACTTTTTTTTTTTTTTTTTAAAATAATTTCCAGTGAGTCTGGTGAGACACAGGAACAGATTGCCCAGGAAGGTTGTGGATGCCTGCTCCCTGGAGGTGTTCAAGGCCAGGTTGGATGAGGCCTTGAGTAACCTGGTCTCATGGGAGGTGTCCCTGCCCATGGCAGAGCAGTTGGAACTAGATGATCTTCAAGGTCGCTTTCAACCCAAATCATTCTAAAATCTATGAATCCACCTTTCAGTATCTGAAGGGGACGTACGGGAAGGCTGGAGTGGGACTGTTTTGAAGGGCTTGTAGCAATGGGACAAGGGGAAATGGGTTTTGGCTGGAGCATGGTAAATTTAGCATGGACATCAGGAAGAAGTTCTTCACAATGGAAGTGGTGAAATTCTGGAACAGGCTCCTCAGGGATGTGGTCGAGGCCTCATCCATGGAGCCATTCAAGATCAGACCTGCCCTGGGCAGCCTGCTTTAGCTGGGGTGTCTCTGCTGACTGCAGAGCAGTTGGACNTCTGCCGACTGCAGAGCAGTTGGGCAAGATGACCTTTGAAGGTCCCTTCCAAACCAATGCAATCTGTGAATCTGTAACAGGACAAGGGGCGATGGGTTAAACTAAAAGAAGGAGATTTAGAAGAGACAGAAGGAAGAGCTGTTTGACACCGAGAATGGTGAGACCCTGGCCCAGGTTGCCCAGGGAGGTGGGAAAGCCCTGTCCCTGGAACCATTCTAGGTCAGGCTGTTTGGGGCTCTGAGCAACCTGCTCAGAAGCAGAAAGATTGAACTAGATGACCTTTAAAGGTCCTTTCTAACCTCAACCAATCTGTGTGAGCATAATAAAATGAGGCAAACCCCATTCTATGCAAGTCCTTTTGAAGCATTATGAGTTTGCTAGTTTTCTTCCCTTCACATTGAAGTAAGTATGGAAAGAACACATTTCTCCACAGAGAAAAGACAAAATGATCAAATCTTTTAATTTAGGCCAAGTTAGAACTCTGGTTTTAAATGTTAATGTCAAAGACTTTCAAAACAAAACGGTTTTCACAGGAAAGAGACACAAATGCAAGCCAGATGAAATGCCACTCAACACTCTCAAATGAGGTTTCTTGTTCTTCATTACTTCTAAAATTAGGGTTTACTAGATGAAATCCCACCAAGATCAAAGGGAATGAGAAGCCAGTCTCACAGCCAGTGCTCGCAAAGCAGCTGACCTGGAATAATCTGCCTTCCAACACCTGAAAGGATCCTACAGGAAGGCTGCAGAGGAACTTTTCATAAGGGTGTCTAGAGACAGGACAAGGGGAAATGCTTTGAAGCTGAGGGAGAGTAGGGTTAAGAAGAAGTTCTACAGCATGAGGGTGGTGGTACTCTGGAATAGGCTCCCCGACAAGATTGTGGTTGTCTCCGCCCTGGGGGTGTTCAAGGCCAGGTTGAATGAGGCCTTGAGCAGCCAAGTCCAGTCGAGAGGTGTCCTTGCTCATGATGGGGAGGTTGGACTGGACCCTTCCAGCCTGAGCCATTCTAGGATTCTACGAACCACATTGGTGAACTGAACAAGTATAAGTGTGAAAACTACTGGGACTGGTAACCTCACATGAAAAGGGATCCATAGCAGAACAGAGATGGCTTTTAAGGCATTAAGCCTTTTCTCCCCTATATTTGACTTTTGCTTTTCACCTCTGCAAGAGCTTTGTGTTCTGATTTTTGCACCTTGATACGCAAGGACAGACTGATAACTTTGGTCTGTTTGCTGTTAAAGAAAGGATGTGTCAGGTTGCAGAGTATGGCCGGAAATGATGGCAAGAGGCCGAATTTTCAGTTCATTCCTTCATACTCTGTGCAACACTGAGGATCCTTTAGGATATTTTAAGGCCCTCTGCATGATGTTTTACTAGCCTTTTATTTTTATTATTTCTTAACGCAGCCCATTCGTGCTGCACCTGGCACTGCACCCTGCTGATTAGGTGCCATTTCCATCTGCCCAAATGACTCCAGCACTTTGATTTCGGATTGTACCCAGGGCCATGCCTATGGGAAAAAATTAATTGCCTTCCCTTTCCAAAGTCAACAAGACGTCTCTCCTCCAACCTCTGGTTTTGTCCTCGGATGGAGGTGTTAACCTTCCTGCAGAAAATATACCCCCTGTCACTAAGGCAGAACAGAAATGAGCAATGAACCCGAGCCATACACTTTTAGTGCTGGGTTTCTACCATGTGATTCTCTGGGTTCAGTTTTGACCGGATGACAGACACATCTTTACCCTGTATAGAGAGAAATTTTAAACTGAGCTGCAACAACTGGGAACAATAGGAGAACTTTCTGAGAAGGTAAATGGCAGAGCAAGCTGCACACCATTACCTGAAAGGCCACTGGTGCCTGTCAGCAAAAGAAAGGTTATTTAATGCCAGAGGAACTGATACTGTACTTAGGCCAGCCCCAAAGCTTATCCCTCTGGTGAGATAACCTTCTCTTCTGTGAATTAATTTATGTATCATCTATGAAGTTGGAAAATCTCTCCAATTAGTTTGTAGTCAGGTGCTAGCAAAAAGTTTTGCACTTAAAGAGTTTCCTAGGAAGAGGAACATTGGATAATTCCAGGTTACTGTTGGCTTTAACTTCTGTTTTTCTTATATTCAGCACAAAAGCACATTTTAATGTATTTTGGCTCTCCAGTGCTTCCTGAGGCAGCACAGGCACCACTAAGCATACATTTCAATGCATCTCCTGCAGATACTATATCACATGCTCAGATCCCTGCTGTGAACATTTTGATCCTGTCATTATCAAGGTACTGAGAAGTCAACACCAGTCTTTAGTCTAATTTTCACAGGTAGGTGTGCCCAAGCATGATGCAAAATTATAAATGAAGATTACACTTGAAGACAAGGCTGTTAAACAGGCAGCTGTGATTGGCAGTGACAGACTATTCCAAAGCTGCAAACTGCTCCTGTGATAGGCTCAGCAATAACAATAAAACTTCATTAGTAGCTGTAGAGAATGTCAATACTTCAAGAGTGATGTGTGCTACCTCAGGCACTGGAACTACACTTCACAGAATCCAAGAATCTCAGCATGGTGGAGCTGAAGATGACCTGTGGAGATCATCCAGTCCAACCCCACTGCTAAAGTAGAGGCGTCCACAGTAGCTTGCCCAGGATCACAATGTCGAGGCAGACTGGGAGTCTCTCCAGAGAAGGAGACTTCACAACCTCTCTGGGCAGCCTGTTCCAGGGCTCCAGCACTTTCACATCAAAGTACCTCCACATGTTCAGACAGAGCCTCCCAGGTTCCATTTTGTGTCTACCACCCCTTGTCCAATCGCTGGATACCAATGACAAGAATCTGGCCCCATTCTCTTGCTCCCGATCTTTTAGCTCTTCATAAGCATTGATTAGATCCCCTCTCAAGCTGTTCTCCAAGCTCAACAGCCTTAGGATTCTCAGCCTTTCCTTCTCATAGAGGGGCTTCAGACCCCTCAGCATTTTAAAAGTCTCTGCTGGACTCCCTCCAGTAGTTCCCTGTCTATCTTGAAATGGGGAGCTCAGAACTAGACACAATATTCCAGATGTGGCCTCACTAGGGCAGAGCAGAGGGAGAGGACAACCTCCCTCACCCTGCTGGCCATGCTCCTATATGCACCCCAGGACACCATTGGCTGTCTTGGCCACAAGAGCACACAGCTGGCTCATGGTGAACATGTTGTCCAGCAGTACTCCCAGCTCCTTCTCCACAGACCTGCTCTCCAGCAGGTTCCACCTCACCTGTACTGGTGCAGGAGGTTATTCCTCCCCAGAGACAGGACCTTACACTTGCCTTTGTTGAACTTCACAAGGTTCCCTCTGCCCAGCTCTACAGCCCCTCCAGGTCTGACTGAATGGCAGCACAGTCTCATGGGGTGCTAAGGGCACACTCCATCCATTCATGCCAGTGAAGATGCTGAACAACACTAGGCTCTAGTTCTTACCCAACCTGAACTGAAGCCCTCCTCAAACCAGCAGTGTCCAGGTGTCACAACCCCTTCCACCTCTGACTGAGTGAAGCTGTGTCAGAGAAATGCCACGCTGCAGCTGCATGCTCAAAGAGAAATGTTGCATTTGATGGCAAGCTACAAGGAATACAATGCACAGGGAGTAGTCAAGAGATAGAAGAAGGGGGAGTGAAGAGTCAACAGAAATGTTCAACAGCTCTCCACAGAAATGGTCTCTGTATTTAAACCCTATTCCAAAAGCTGCTGAAGGCAGCAAGGGTTTGCCCCTATCATAACCTCGATGTGTCAATACAAATCATACTTGGCTGCAATTGCTTCCATCAGGCTTTAATGTGCTGGAGGAAATGATTACAGCTGCGATGCCGTCTTTCCCTTCCCTTCTATGCCCACCTGGGAAATACAGAGGATGTAAAAACTCTGCTAAGATCAACTTTCCTTGGCAGAAATACTTTTATTATCCCTCTGTTCCTTTATGCCTAGCACAAATGTTGAGGGAAACTCGTTCCACATAAAGAACCTAATTTGCCTCCTCGTGGTGATATTCACAGGGATGCACTTCAGCAGCCAGAACGGAGGGGAATATTAACATCTTCAGATAACTGTGGCCAATTATGTGAGTCTGGAAATATTGGCTGTAAAGGGAGGAGGTCTCTCCTGCTGCATTGTTTGTGACTGTCCAAACAGCAGTAGGCAGCTGCAATGCTTCATCAGGACACACCACCATCAACATTCAGCACAAAGCCACTGTACCATCTTAGCTACTACTAGTCTCAATTAAGGACAATTAGCAGAGCCACTGTGCGTATGAGTGAGACGGATTATTGTGGCACCAGAGAATAAACAGATCCAGAACAGGAAGCGGAATATGGCTTTAACATCCTTAAGTGTTGTTTATGGCAATCCATAAATGTTGTGCACTGTGTTTATCTGAAATTTATGATGTTCTGCAGAAAAAAATGTGAAACGTGACAACATGAAGAAATGAAGCATGGAGAGAAAAAAGGAGAAGCCTAGCAGCACACTGCCACTGATTCTTCTGCTTAATCAGGTTATTACAACATCTACCTGCCCAGAGAGCAGACGAGACGTGATTGCAGCTATCAAAGCCAAAACACATCTGCCCTTCTGCCAGGCATTAGGTACACAACAAAATTGCAAAATGCCAGCATGGTGGGGTGGGAGGAGACCTGTGGAGTCCCACTCCACTGCTAAAGCAGCGTCACCCACAACAGATTGCCCAGGATCACAATGTCCAGGTGGGTGTGGAATCTCCCCAGAGAATGAAACTCCACGACTTCTCTGGGCAGACTGCTCCAGAGCTCCCACAACTTCACAGTAAAGAAATTTCTCCTCGTGTTTAGGTGGAACTTCCTAGGTTCCAGTTTGTGCCCATTGCCCCTTTTACTTTCACTGGGTACTACTGACAAGAGTCTGACCCCATTCTCTTGTCCCCCACCCTTGCCAATGCTTGCCAAGCATTCTGAAGATCCCCTCTCAGACTGCTCTTCTCCAGGCTTAACAGTTAAGCCTCAGATGTCTCAGCCTTTCCTCACAGGGATGCTCCAGGCCCCTCAGCATCTTCATAGCCTCTACTGGACTCTCTTCTGCCTCTCTTGAACTGAAGAGTCCAGAAGTGGACACACAACTCCTGGTGTGTCCTCACTAGGGCAGAGTAGAGAAAGAACCTCCTTCCACCTGCTGGTCACACTCATCTTAATGCATACCAGGAGACCATTGGCCTTCATTACTGCGAAAAGACATTGGTGCCTCATGGTGAACCTGTCCAGCAGTAGTCCCAGGTCGTTCTCGACAGAGCTGCTCTTCAGCAGGTCCCACCTCACCTGTACTGGTGCACAGAGTTATTCCTCCCCAGGGACAGGACCCTACACTTGCCCTTGTAGAATTTCATGAGTGTCCCTCTGCTCAACTCAAGCCTGTCCAGGTCTCACTGGATGGCAGCACAGCCTGATGAGGTGTCAGCCACCTCTCCCAGTTTGGTATCATCAAGAAAGCCACATAAAAATGGCTTTGACAGTGACTTCAGACATTCTGCCCTTTGAACACATCTTCCTTTAGTGGTGAGAACTTTCAAATCAGTAGTTTGGCAGTGGTGACTTCAGATGAGAGTTTGGATTTAGAAAAAAATTTAAAAGATTCAAGTTAAAAATTTCTTGCTATGTATTTTGGGAGTTACTAGTTGGAAAGAGTTTTCTCTATTGCTCAGACACTGTTGAGGTCCATCTGATTTAGGGGCAAGAAAACTAATGCCCTAAGACTGAGTTTACTTCAGTATATAGATAGTTAGAGGGCTGAGAGAGGCTGAATGTTAGCTGCACCTGAAGCTAAATAGCTGATAGACAAGAAGGAGCTGTCTCCCATAACAACTGCTTCAAGCCTAGGTTGTGTATGCTGTTGATGATAAAATAGGGAAGGCTCCACAAAGTATCGCCATGTTTCATGTCAAGAGAGCTGTGATGATCTCAAAAAGATCTGATGTTGGTTAAGCACAAAGAACTTCTTCGACAGAGAATCCTTGATGCACTGAGTCAGAGTTGGATGAAAGGCAGTTTCAGAGTTCAGAAAGTAAAACCACTATTATATGTTCCTGGAGCTGAAGAAGTAAAAGATGCCATTTGGTTTCAAAGGCAACAATGGTATCAGTGGGAAATGCTCATCCCTAAGGTGAGATTTAGTCTTGGGTTAAGGCTGGTCTTAGCCATAGGAAAAAAATGATGATGAGGAAACATTTTGCTTCAGTCGGTGTAACAACCTATGCAGACTGGTCCAGCCTATTACACATCCTCGGGCCCACAGAGAGATGACGGTCAGGTGTCAAAGAAGTACTTCATCTGGTGAGAAATCCTTGAGAGCACCATAGCTACCTGGGACTGCTCACCTTAGAAAGGAATCGGCACCTGCTTCAAGTTGTTGGGGTTTGCTCCTGAAGAGATGTACAGAGTTAGGAACAAGGCTGATGCTTTTAGCTAGGTAAAACAGAAAGGAGCCGTGGCCTGGAAAGACATCATCATGGTTGGGTTTGAGGTCAGTTATGCCTGGTAATCTAACAAGAGATTCAAGAGGTGAAACTGCAGTAGTAAATTTAAAGGACCAAAGCTTTTGGGTTCGCCAGTGGCTTCTGCCACTGAGGATGGACACACATTAGCACAAAGATGACTGCCTTGGATCAGATTTTCTTAAGAAAATTCAGCCAGAGCTGAAAATGCAGGAAGAGCTCTGCAAGAGTGCGATGCCATTCAAATAGTAGCTTGACATATGTCACTTTGATGACACCAAGCTGAGTATTGCAGTTGACATGCCTGAAAGACAGGATGTCATCCAGAAGGACCTGGCAAAGCTAGAGAAGTGGACCCATGTGACCCTCATGAGCTTCAACCAGGCCTAGTGCAAGGTCCTGAACCTGGGCTGTGACAATCCTCAATATCATCCCAGGCTGGAGGATGAAGAGATTGAGAGAAGCCCTGGGGAAAAGGACTTAGGGGTCTAATGGATAAAAAACTAGACACAAGCCACCAAACTGCACTGCCAGCTCAGAGCCAGACATGTTCTGGGCTGATGCCCAGTAGCATGGGGAAGGTGGAGGAAGGGAATTCTGCCCTGCTAACTGCAGAGGGATTGGACCAAATGACTTTAAAAGATCCATTCCAACACAAATCATTCCATGATTTTGTGCCTTTGGTCAGAAGTTTCATTTTCCTTCGTAGGAAGAAAGTGAAGTGCCCAAATTCAGCTTCTCTTTGCATTTCCAGGGCTGAGAATGGGGTTAAAACAGGCCCACAGCCAACTGTTTTGGCAAGGGAAGGACAACTGTCACAGTTTAGTGCATGTCACTCAGTGTTTCACCCTGGTGTGGTCACACCCTTCATGGTTACGGGTCAAAAGCTGAAGGTTCACAAAGGGAATGTACCTCTGTTTACTGTTGCCTGAGCTCATAGGGCCACAGAGACAGATGACATCACTTGTTCCCTGGGGCAGGAGCTTACTTTGGGGTGAGGCAGTGTCCTTAGGCATTCTTTAGTTTTGAGGTTTTGTGTGACCAGCAGGAGAAGGGAGGTGATTTTCCCTCTATACTCAGCTCTGGTGACACTCCACGTGGAGCACTGTGTCCTGTCTTGCTGCTGCCAGCATAAAACGGAGCTGTTGGAGTGGGTCCAGAGAAGGCCACAAAAGTAATCAGAGGACTGGAGAACCTCCCCTATGGGGACAGGCTGGGAGAGTTGGGGCTGTTCAGAATGGAGAAGAGAAGGCTCCAAGGCAACCTTTGGCAGCCTTCCAGTACCTGAAGGAGCTACAAGAAAGCTGGGGCAGAACTTTTGACAAAGGCTTGTAGTAACAGAATGAGCAGGAATGGATTGAAGTTGGAAGAGGTAAGATTTACACTGGAGATGAGGAAGAAATTCTTCCGAGCGAGGGTGGTGAGACATCGGAATAGGTTGCCCAGGGAGGTTGTGGGTGCTGTGGCCATTTGAGCTGGAATTTCTAGCTCAGACATAAAAAAAATTCAGAACAGAGAAACTTAGAAGTGGAAGCTCTGAGTGGAGAGGTGAACATTCTAGACATAGGCCATACAATGGCAACAATGAATAGGTTAACATCATTTCATTGGAGCATCAAGAGCTTTATGTCTGGAAGCACAGCTTGTACCTTCCCCTTCATGCTTCTATTGCTTCTGCTGTGCCCACTGCTATCTTCCCTGCCACTGTTTTGGCTGCTGCTGCTTTTGCTGCTTCGCCACCGCTTGACCGCTTCTACATCTTCCTCAAGGTTATTATATTTCTGTAGTAGTTTTTTGTCCTTATACTGTTATATTTAAACTATAAGAAATACAATTTCATATTTTCCTGACTTTCCAAAAATCCATGTTGTAGTGAGTTTACTCTACTGGGGGAGGGATCAACTCTAACCTGGTACAGGTATCCCCTCCCTGGATGTGTTCAAGGCCAGGGTGGATGAACCTGGTCTAGTGGGAGGTGTCCCTGACCATGGCAGGGCAGTTTAACTAGATGATCTTCAAGATCCCTTCCAACCCGAACTAGTCTATGAAATAGACTTCTGGAATAACAATGAAGTGATCAGGATTAAATAATATTTATTGCCCCATTCCTAAATGGGTCCGAGCACTCCAGTGCTTAAAAACAGTTTAAAATTACCTTACTATTGTGATTCTGGAATTCTGAATTAATTAAGCAGCTCAGACTACTAGAGGCAACATAGTTTAGTCCATTTTTCTTAACAGGCCTTCTAGAATTACAGTTTTCTTTACAAAACAAGAGTAAAATGCACTCTGGATCAGAATCTGTTTTCTCTAGAGTCTGCATTTAACACTGAACATCTTCTGTGCACTTCGAATTTCACAGATGTGTGACTGGGAGCAATGAAAGTAGAAATAATGATCCTCTGTAAACACGCCCAGTTGAAAGTGGAGCTGAAGCCTTCAGAAAAGCAACGCTCTCGTCACATGGCAGACTAGATCTTCCATCATAGCAGCTGCTATTTCCACAGCTGTAGCTTGCATTCTGCTTTAACTAAAATACCTGCTAACACCAACCACAAGCTGTCTTTAGTGCAATTAATGGAGAAGGAGCCAAGGGGAGTCTCAGAGGGACTCACAGGAGGTCACGGAGGGTCCTCACAGAGAGAGAGTCTCAGGCAGGAGATTAGAGAGCACAGTTGTCTATCTGACAACCCAGAGGATTACTTGTCACAACTCTCCTTGTCCATGTGGACAAAGTCTGGTAATTATTGCCAAATCACGACGCCTTTCTGACAGCTCATTGTTCTCTGAGCAGTTCCTTATCTGATGGCCTTTTCAGAGAAAGAGAGAAGTAGATTCTCCACCTGCAGCCTTTCCTGCTCCTGGCATTTTTCACTGCTGTTGACTTTGTATAATACGTGACTCACCTCAGCCAGCATCACTACTGGCTCTTCTGAAGCAGTGTTAAACCTTGTAAGTTACGAGTGACTCGGTGTGGATGTGAGTGGGCATCAATCACGTGGAACATTCCCAGTTAGAGGTGAGTTCGCTTTGGCTGTGCAGACAGCCACACATATACACTGTGGCATGGGTTGTGTATCCAGCACATCCAGCATGATTCAGTCTGGCCCTTTCAATGGCAGAAAAAAATGCAAAGTGTTTCCTCATTGTCTGACGTGACACTGTTGATAGTTTTCCACAAAGACACAAGATCATAGCTTCATAGAATGGTTCGGGTTGGAAGGGACGTTGAAGATCGTCTAGTTCCAACCCCTTGTGATGGGCAGGGACACCTCCCACTACACCAGAGTGCTCAAGGCCTCATCCAACCTGGCATTGAACACCTCCAGGGACAGGGCAGCCACAACCTCCCTGGGCAACCTGTTCCAGTGTCTCATCACCCTCACTGGAAAGAATTTCTCCCTAATCTCCAATTTAAATCTGTCCTCAAGCTTCAATCCATTCCCTCTCATCCTGTCACTACAAGCCCTTGTAAAAGGTCCCTTTCCATCTCTCCTGTAGCCCTTTCAGGTACAGGAAGTCTGCTCTAAGGTCTCCCCAGAGCCTTCTTTTCTCCAGGCTGAACTCTCCCAACCTGTCCCCATCAGGGAGGTTCTCCAGGTCTCTGATCATCTTTGTGGCCTCCTCTGGACCCAGTCCAACAATTCCATGTCCCTCTTCATCTAGGGGCAGCAGAACTGGACACAGTGCTCCTTGTGGGGTCTTACCAGAGCAGAGCAGAGGGGTGGAATCACCTCTCTCATCCTGATGGTCACACAGCTTTGGATGCAGCCCAGATTACAGTTGGCCATCTGGTCTGTAAGCACAAGATATGTCCTTCTTCATCTTCCTTTGTCCATAAGTGACCCAAAAACACACCATACATAGTCACATGAGTCAGAAGAGCCAGAACGGGTTTCACCTGCAGGACAAAACGTGGATAAGTGGTGCTCAACTGGGTACCTGTTGAATCCGTTCTGGATCCATATGTTGCCTATACTTGTTTGAGTCTATTAGATAAGAGGCTACATCTCACCCAGGAGATATTGCCACTCACTGCTTTCATCTTCTTGCTTAAAACTCTGCTTTTGCTTTATTCTGCTCAACGACTACATTTTCCATGGCACATATATTTTTATATGTATTTGAAGTGTCACCTTGGTTTCAGTAACAACATGATGCATCATTTCTTGAGTTCTTGCTAAAGGCCACTGTAAATCAGTAAGGTCAATTTAACTTTTCAACTTGTCCCTTTGGGGCATTCTCATTTCATTCTGTAGATGGCTCAGGTTTTCTGCATCATCAGCTGAAGAGGGTAAAGCACTACCCAGTTCACCATTTCATGCCTGAAGATCTCTCCCCATCAGAATTACAAGCATGACAGCCTTGTTGAAAGGTCTTATTCAGCATTTCTGCTTGACGGGCTTGGAGCTTTCCTACAAGCCCTCACACACATTTTGTTTGCAGTAGTGGTCACTCAGAGGTAGATGGTAGAATAAGCAGTTGCTAAGTCTTCTCTCACATCTCAATATTCTACATGATGATACCATATGGGTCACAGTGCTGCTGTACCCACAGTATGATTAATGGAATGATGAAGTCATACATTATCCATTCCATGCTCTTCTCTTATGCCTGGAAGGCAAAGTATGGGTCCCATCATGGTTCATTCCTCATTTGCACTAAGATCTGAAGAGTGCATAATGTCCATGCTGACCTCCAGATGGATGTCAGGGCTAACTCACTGTCAAAGCCCAGAAAGCTAGTGACAACTTCATCCACCAGATGGGATAATTAGGTCCTAGAAGCCATAATTAATCTTCCTAGGTGCCTTCCACAACCAGTGGTAAGACATGTGTCTGCTGCATCTGGCTCATGACATTGTGTCAAGCACTCATCTGTGACAATTGGTGCTTCCCTGGTGCAATTCTGGCCCACAACAGCAAGCACCTTACCAGATGCTGGACAGGTTTTGTGCAATGGCAAGAGCATGATAGCAGTTTGGAGGTGGTCACTATGGTTTGGAGAGGAGGAGGAGGAGGAGGAGGAGGTTTGCGGTAGTGTAAGCTGTCAGGGCTGGGCTGGCAACCAGAGGAGTGCCAGAGGCTCTCCTTGAAGCCCTCTGCTTCCCAAAGGGGAGAGAAAGAGAAGAAGGGAGAGAGATTGATGGGGCGGGAAAGAAACTAAATCAGCTGGGATGGAAAGAAAACAATCCAATGCAACAGAGACAAAGAGAAACAAACCAAGAGCCAAACCAACCCCTGAGGGCAGTGATCTCACCATTGTCACCACTGATGCTGGGGAAGTCCCATGCTGGACTCAGCAGTAGATGAGAACCAGATTCAGGAGCTGGATTCTGGAACTGAATTCAGGAACACACAGATAAAAATGAAAGGCAGAAGAGACAGAGTCCTGATGGGACACTGTCAAGTGAAGAAAAGGCTTGACCATGGTGATCCCTCAGCTCGATCCTAACAGTACTGAACAGAACTGATTCTGCTGCAGCTCAGGCCAGGACAGGTAAGCAGTGCTCAGCAGGCCTGTTCTGCCTCATAACATTTCACTGGGGACACTTAGTTACACGTTGGGATGGACTAGCACCCAGATGGCATAAGCTCCTGCCCTGAACAAGAGAGGACACCTGACCTTGCAGGACTAAAATTAGCCTTTGTGAATACCTCCACTGGTATTTAATCTGAACATCGGGCAGTGACTAATCTTTTCTTGTCGAGCTGCTGCGATGGTGCACCATAGGGAGCAAGAAATAAAAAGAATACAGTAGAAATCCCTTTTCTTGCTAAGCTCTTCTGTGTGACATGTGACAAGTGGCTATTTCTGTTGCGCCGCTGTATTGGGCAAATGTATTGAGTGCCCCAGCAAGGGTTCTGCATCATTGTCATCCCTTTGTCTCCCAGCTATATGCTCAGGAATTTGTCTTTCTGTTTGCTGGCAGCTCGTCGTGTCTGACACGACTGCTTTTATTGAGAGCCTTGTTATGTATTCCTTGAACTATTGCTACTGGGCAACAACAAACCTCACTGACCATCTTCATTTTACAGCTGATCTGTCTGCCTCTTCACTGCCTGCTCACCCAGCCTCTCCTTCATCTATTACCAAACACTTCATCTCTGTCTCCTTTTGCCTTATTAACTGCGTGAGGCCTTGTTTTCTTATTGATTGCTGACACGTCTGAGGTGCAGTTTTCAGCAGATCCATCTCAATCTCTCATTAACCACAAAGTCACTTTCTGTTCTATCCAGCTACCTCATTCTGATGAATTGCTGCTTATGCAGAAAGGAAGTTGCCAAGTCCAGTGAGTTGTGGGATTGGAAGGATCCTTCCTTCCCTATCATGGAATCATAGAATTGCTTCAGCCGAAAAAGCCCTCTAAGGTCACTGAGTCCAACTATCAGACTAAGACCACCATAGCTGCTAAACCATGTCCCAAAGTGCCAGGTCCACACCTTCAGGGATGGTGACTCCACAGTCTCCTTGGGCAGCCTGCTCCAATCCCTGACCACTCTTGCAGCAAAGAAATTTTTTCCTAAACTCCAATCCAAACCTCCCTTGACAGAATTTCAGGCCATTTCTTCTTTCAGGTACTTGTAGACAGCAATGAGGTCCCCCCTCAGCCTCCTCTTCTCCAGACTTAACAAACCCAATTCCCTCAACAGCCTCTCACCAGACCTGCCTGGCACAGGGCACCCTCACGTTCAGCAGTTTCTCCTCCCCAAGCCCAGCAGTCATGGCTGTGCTGGCTTCCATCTCCTCTCGTCCTTATTTTTCCCATTTTCTCAGGCTCATTGTTCCTCAGCCCTGACCTCTGCCTTTCTCCAGTGTAATTGCCACCCAAATAGAGATCTTGCCCTGGATCAATTTTTCTCCATTAGGTCCAGTCTTGCAATATCTGCACCCACATCTCTTTTTTTTTTTTTGATATTTTGACCAAAGCAGACATGGCTTTGCCAAGTACCTCTAATCAAGGCTCTGTTGGTCTTGCAATATTATACCTTCTAGAGGGTCTCTGTTGCTTCCCACTCATTATCTGTGAACCTTGATAGTCTCTCACATTACCCCACTGTGCAATGCAGCCACCCCTGGGGGACAAGAAGATGGGGCCAGACTCCTCTTCAGTGGTGCCCAGCAACAGAACAAAGAACAACAGGCACAGACTGGAAGCCAGGAGGTTCCATCTGATGATGAGAAGAAACTTCTTTTCTGTGAGGGTGCTGGAGTCCTGGAGCAGACTGCCCAGAGAGGTTGTGGAGTCTCCTTCTCTGAAGATATTCCAAACCCACATGGCCATTGTGACCCTGGGCAAGCTGCTGTGGGCTGCTCTATTCTAGCAGGGTGGTTGGACTGGATGATCTCCAGAGGTACCTTCAAATCCCCACCATGCAGGGATTCTGGAATTTCTGTGATCTGTGTTGGTGATGCTTTCTTTTTCATCATTGGTGTTGCAGTATTGTGCAGCAGTCTTCTCCCAAATGAACAATGGATGTTTTGCATTTAATTTAATGTTTGAGCAAAAGAGGAAAAAAAAAGAAAAAAAATCTTAAGCCTACCATTTCCCAGCAGTTGTTCAGTGAATGTATTTAAATCCACCCCAGTCAGAACTGGTTACAGCTATTGTTAAAATGCTTAGACAGTAGAGTTAGCTTCTAATTGTAGACAAATAAGAGTCATTATTTGGGCTCAAGCAACTCAGTTCCTACAGGAGTAAGTCTGATAAATTGCTTCAGACTGTCTCTTCTTGTTTCTTACAGGCACACACTTTGGAAAGAAATGTAACAGCACCTCAGAAGAAATACATGGCAACAATACATAGGTAGATGCATATTTATATAGGGGAGTGGAAGTGTGGCCATATATAGAGACATCACAGCTGTGTACAGAAGGATCTATACATATAGGCAGAACATTCATCTTAATCACAACCTAATGGCAGGGCAGCTCCTTTCACATCCATGAATCACTACGCTCATGGATCTGAACTAATGACTTGTAATAGGGAATTGTTTGGATGCTGGCATCCAAAGGCTCAGTGTCCAGAAGGAGAAAGGTGACAAGTGGTAGCCCTCAAGGGTCTGTACTGGGACCAGTGTTGTTCAGTATCTTCATCAATGATACAGACAGCAAGAACGAGGCACCCTCAAAAAGTCTGCAGATGATACCAAGCTGAGTGGTGTGGTTGATAAGACTGAAGGGTGGGGTGGGTGCCATCCAGAGGAACCTGGACAGGCTGAAGAAGTGGACTGAGGAGAATCTCATGAGGTTCAATAAAGCAAAGTGCAAGATCCTGCACCTAAGTCAGGCTGAGGGATGATGACATTGAGAACGACCCTGCAGAAAAGGACTTCGGGG
>VWYK01119729.1:0-10691 GCA_013399775.1 Semnornis frantzii
CTATTGCTGACAGGCCAGGATGCTGTTGTCTCTGTGAGACATACTTGCTTTTAATTTCTCTATATGTTACCTAGAAGTCAATTAAATTGCTGCTAACAGATGCTGAAAAACTCACAGGATTAAATACCCATTATATTTGAATCTGTTCAGTTCAAACCTCATCCTAATTTTCTTGGTGCTTGCTATCACAGAATCACAGAACTTTAGAGGTTGGAAGTGACCTCCAGAGATCATTGAGTCCAACCTCCCAGCCAAGGCAGGATCCCCTAGGGTAGTTTGCAGAGGAACACATCCAGGCAGGTTTGGAAAGTCTCCAGAGAAGGAGACTCCACAACTTCTCTGGACAGCCTGTTCCAGTGCTCTTTCACCTTCACTGTAAAGAAGTTTCTCCTCATGATGAGGTGAAGCCTTCTATGTTCCAATCTGTAGCTGTTGCTCCTTGTCTTATTGCTGCTGACCAGTGAAAAGAGATTGGCCCCAGCCACTTGACACCCACCCCTATGTTTCTCATCTGGAGTTTGGGTAAGTTTCAAAGAATCTCAGATCTCACTTGGAGCTTGCAGGTGAACAAAACCCATCATGAGCATGAAGCTGTTCTTTGGGAAACAGCTGTCAAGTTAAGAAAAAAAGATCTTCTGTTCTTAAGTTTTTTTCTCTCTCTACAGTTTTGAGTTGACATCAGTAACTTGGTCTCAAGTTATTAGACTAAAAGGTTAATCAGGATGCAGCACTCACACCATAATTCTTAGTCAAAACAAACCAAAATGAAACAATACAATCAAACCACAAGGAAACAAACAAAACAAAAAACCCAACAACAAACAAACAAACAAAAAGCCCCAAATGAACACACACACCAAAACCAAAAGAATCAGGAAAAAAAACATCTCCAGTGAACATTTCTGCTGGGGAGTCAAAGTGTCTACTTCTTACCTGGAGGCTGAGATAATTGTATGGTATGATTGCCTTGGCATCTGCCAGCTCAATGAAATAATAACCCGGAGCTGCTCCTGCACCCTTCCATGATCTCACTGGCTTAGCTGCCACGCAACCTCTTGTTTTGACTCATGTGAAACAGGGTTAGTGCCACACTCCACCCTCCACACAGACTACAAAGCAAAGGGAAAACCACAAGGTTGAGTGCATCACTCATTAAAGACTGCCAAGGTTTCCTTTCACTGCAGATTGCAATGCTCCTAGTTAAAGAGTTCTATTTGCTATCACATCAATATGGGAAGCCTTTGGTCTGTGAAATCATTCATCCTTCCAGCATTATGTCCTTCAGCCAAGCCAATCTTCCCAGTATTTCACAATGCTGCAATTATCACAGTCTCTGAGCATCAAAGCAAGCACATGGTTAGGAAGCCTGCATAGGTAACCACAGGAATGGCTCAGGAGAGGTGGCAGAGCCAACTTTGGTGAGAAGTGTTGAGGAACATTCCCCTTGAGGGGTTCAGCTGCCTTCCCAGCCCATGATAAACACATCTTCCCTTCTGGCAGAGAGGAATAGTCATCAGAAAGTGTTACCTACCCCTGCTGCTATTTGTGAGGAGTCATCAGTGTTACTAACTTCTCACAAACAGCAGCAGGAGTAGGTAGCATTTACTGACTCTTATATAAACTTTGGGACAGCTTTATCATTTACATGGAGAACGTAATGAACTTCTAGTGGATCTGGGGGGAGGGCAGCACCACAGTTTCAATTTTTAAAGGCAATTAGGTGATATTTCCATGGTACTGAAAGGTCTCAATGTAATTTTAAAGGGTAACTTGGTCTGTGAAACCAGATGGTAATTTCAAATGAGCCACAGCCTGAAGTGAACTTCATCCATCCACAAGACATAGGTCAGGCAGAAGCAGAAAGACACCCAGTAACCTGTACAGTCTGAGCCTGGGCCCCTGTTAACAGCCAGCACCACTAAACTCAGCAACCTACATGCTACTTATTTTCTAAGGAATCCACCCCTTCACTCTTCCATAGGGACCAAGCCACCGACGAAGTGATAAACCTGCTCAAGGGTGCAGGCAGTCCTTTAGATATCCTGTTGCTAAGAATCTTCCAGACCCAATTCATTCCGCAACACAGAGCAGAGTGGTCTCTTTATATAGCAAGCCAACTAGTAATAATACAAAGTATTTACTTTGGAGCTACAACTACTTGGAAAGGAAATGTGATTTATCTTTACACATCTTTTAGGCATCTTTACATACCCCTGTTGTCTCCAAGACCCCTTGGAGAGCATTCCTCTATATGTCTCGATTAGAGAAAAAAAGATGAGAAACGACAGTCACTCAGGTGAGCTGATTATTCAGCAGAACAGCAAGCCAGAACACGGTGCAGACTCTGGTAATGGAAGTGACATGAGGAAAAGGTACCATATGCCTTGGAAAGGAGTCATTCTAACAGGAATAGGACAGCAAAGGCCAAACAATGCTCGTAAAAAATGGGAACCACCAGAATACAATTTATTTCCCTGGGAAAGAAGATTTTCCTGAATGCTGAGAAAGTTCCATGTATTTTCCCAGCTGCACACAGCTATTTTCCATATGAGCCAAAACAAAATAATTAGGCATGTAGCTCCACTCTGCTCCTTAAGAAATCCTGGCAAAGGTAACCTGGGGTTCATCTGCAGACTCCAAGCATTTCTAGGGGTCATGTAAGCTTGACTCACAATCTAGATCCAATTCCAAACATAGCAGTAACTTGAATCAAATGCATTTTCTCTCAACAACAGACTTCTGGCAAAAGGTTGGAGGATACCAGTGACTCTGTGGAGCAGCGAATGCAAAGGAACATCAGATTTGCTGTGACAATTGTGGTGAGCAACCCACTGCTGGGCAAGAAGGGATGGAGCTGACTTAGGACACCTCTACCCATGTGGAGGTTAATTCTGCAGCTGGCAAAAAGGAACAGAGGCAAACTTCAGAATCATCAAGATGCCAGATTCATTCTTTTTGATCATCATCACCATCTTGTGAAGCAAAACTGTTAAACAGCTTCTAAGCACTTAGTAAAAGGTTAGCAATAGTCCAGGCTGCACTGGGGACACTGGTTTGTAGGCTCAGTGTAGTTTTTACAGAAAACCCAAATGTTTCATTGCCTGGAGAGAAAGTAAGTTATTCTGAGGCAAAGAAAGTATGTGGGAGTCAGGAGTTTCAGTAAATTTTCCAGCTCATTGCCTCTCGGATCACTCTTTTGTCAGCTGTGGATGAAGTTTCTCCAACTCACAATGTGCTTTAAGAAGCTCGTGTTTGTGAAATGCTCTGGAAGTAGAATGGTTAGAGTATTGTTTTCATTGCACTCATCTTCTCACTTCCTGGGAATCATTGTCCCATAACAAGGCCTCAGACATTCTTCACAACTGTTTTTCATTCTCATAGCTGTTCAAAAGGAATGCCTATATGAATTCATGCTGGTCAACAATCATAGAATCATTGAGGTTGGAAACATACTCCAAGATCCTTGAGCCAAATCATTAACCCACCACTGCCAAGTCACCACTAAACCATGTCCCCCAGTGCCATGTCTTCATGCTTTTTGAACACTCCCAGGGATGGTGACTGCACCACTTCCCTGGATAACCTAGAGAAGTGGTGGAGTCCCAGGGCTTGACAACCCATTGGAAAGATATTTTTCTGAATATCCAACCTAAGCCTCCTCTGGTGTAACCTGAGGATTTTTCCTCCTGTCCTATTCCTTGTAACTTGGGAGAACTGGACCTTCACCTCACTACAGCCTCCTTTCAAGTAGTCGTAGAGAGTTGCAGAAAGACAAAAAAAGTAGAAAAATCCTTATGTAGATCATCAAATGACCACCATTTGAGGCACGAATCTTGAGGCACCCATATTGCTCTGTTATTTTAAACTCATCTGACAGCATTAGAGCATGGGTACACAGGGCAGTAAAATCGTCCTGTGAATGTTTCTGGGAACAGATTGTAGAAACAGCATGAATCAATGAAACAAAGAAAAAGCCACCTGAGTGATTGGCCACAGATTTCCCTGGGTTCTCATGAGGACATCTTCAATAGATGGAAGAATCTTAGGGCTGGGCTATCTGAGTTGGTTGCCCACTCTCCAGGTTCAACTGCACATGATCCATGGAAACAAAAAATGGACTTTTGAGGAATATAGAAGGTGTCTAAAGGAGCTGTTGGGATGAAATTGAAGATATCAATAACTTTAAAAAAAAAAAAAAAGTTTAAATTAAAAATAAATAAATTATGGATTTAAAAAAACAAATCCAGATCAGAGGAAATACATTGCAGCCACCAACTACCTGAAAAAAAGGGGCAAAACTCACTTGTTTGGCTGAAAGGCCACACAGCTAATGCTTCTTGAATTTCTGTTGCCAGACAACGTACCTAAACAGAAGACTCCTTTTCCTCTCTCACAAACACAGCTAATTAAAAATAGTCAGAGAGTAGTAGGGCATCTATTTAACTGGCCTTGTGTGGAAGCTCTGTAATCCACTGGCAATTATAGTTATTCTTCCATTGCAACCAGTTTCAGCTTCACTAAAACAGTCATTTATTTTCTTGGCCTGGCTGAACACACAGGAACCATTCAACATCCATCCTCCTCCTCCTGTGGTATACGAGGGACATACATATGATTCAGCTTTCATAAGACATTTTATTGCTGTAACTTAGAGTAGATTTCCCCCAATAATGTACATATACCCCATCTGGAGTACTGTGTACAGTTCTGGAGCCCCCAGCACAGCAAGGACATGGAACTGTTGGAGCGGGTCCAGAGGAGGCCACCAAGATGATCAGAGGGCTGCAGCAGCTCTGCTGTGAGGACAGGCTGAGAGAGTTGGGGCTCTGCAGCCTGGAGAAGAGAAGGCTTCAAGGAGACCTTAGAGTAGCCTTCCACTATCTGAAGGGGGCCTACAGGAAGGCTGGGGAGGGACTATTTACAAGGTCTTGCAATGACAGGACAAGGAGCAATGGGTTTAAACTGGCAGAGGGGAGATTTAGACTGGATGTCAGGAGGAAGTTCTTTACAGTGAGGGGTGAGGGTGGTGACACACTGGCACAGGTTGCCCAGGGAGGTTNAAAATCCAGCTCCTTTTGGAGGGCATGCTTCAAATGAATAGAACTCTGCTTCTTCCCTCCCCCTGCCCCACAATATCTATGCTTCCCCCTTCAAAGTTCTGTTAGACAAACCCCCAAGCTGTAACACAGAACACCACTGAAAAGATCCAGATCGCTGAAAAGATCCATCAACCCACAGCCTTAAATACAGCTTGTGTATTGGACCTTCAGCTTGTGTAAGAAAGAGGCAATTTGACATGAATTTCATACAGGACAGATGTTCCTGGGAATTTGAGAGTGGATGATTTTAGTGGAGATAAATCATGTAGAGTCACAGGTTCACAGAATGACAGTAGTCAGAAAGGACCTCTGGAGATGATCTCATTAATGTTTATAAATATGTGAAGGGAGAGTGTTAGGAGGACAGAGTCAGGTCGAATGACAGGGGGAATGTGTGCAAGCGGGAGCATAGGAAATTCCACAAGAACATGAGGAGAAACTTTTCACTGTGAGGGGGACAAAGCACTGGAACAGGCTTCCCAGAGAAGTTGTGGAATCTCCATGTCTGAAGACATTCAAAACCCACCTGGACACATTCCTGTGTGACCTACTCTAGGTAACCTTGTTCTAGCAGAAGGATTGGACTGGATGATCATTCCAGGTCCCTTCCAACCCCTAACCTTCTATAATTCTGCTAAAGCAGGGTAATCCAGAACAGGTTGCTCAAGGTCACAATGTCCACACAAGTTTGGACGCCACAATGCTCCTGGGCAGTCTGGGTCAGGGCTTCACCACCCTCAAAGGGATAAAGTTTTCCTCATGTTTAGGTGGAACTTCCTGTGTCCTTGTTTGTGCCTGTTGTTCCTTGTCCTGTCACTGAGCACAACTAAAATGAGTTTGACGCCACCTTCTTAACCCCCACCTTAGCTTAAAAAGTATCTGTTGAGCAGTTACCTCCTCTTCGTCTGCTCTTTCAAGGCTAAACAGCCCCAGGTNTTTCACCACCCTCAAAGGGATAAAGTTTTCCTCATGTTTAGGTGGAACTTCCTGTGTCCTTGTTTGTGCCTGTTGTTCCTTGTCCTGTCACTGAGCACAACTAAAATGAGTTTGACCCCACCTTCTTAACCCCCACCTTAGCTCCATACTGTTAAGTAGTATCTGTTGAGCAGTTACCTCCTCTTAGTCTGCTCTTTCAAGGCTAAACAGCCCCAGGTCTCTCAGCCTTTCTTCCTCAGAGAGATGCCACAGTCACTTCAGCATTTTTGTAGCCTCTGCTGGACCCTCTCCATGTTCTGGGTCTACATGGAGCCATGTAAAGGAACTTGGATTCCCTGTCAGGAAAGAGCAATTAAAGCAGAGCAATTTCAATGCTGTTTGTTCATACCTGGATCAGGGCACGCAGTGTGGTGAAAGAGCCTGAATATATTAAAATATAGAGTGCAAATACATTATAAACAAACAAGAAAACAAATAAATAAATGTAATGTTATCAATAAATAAAATCTATCATGTAAAATATATAATATAAAACTTCCCTGGAAAAGGGCAGTTCTGTGGAAGGGGGAAGTGGCCAACAAATCTGGAACAAGATCATACAACAGTTTAAGTTAAAAGAATAAGAGAAAAAATAAGATAGCCAAAACAACTATTCTGAAATAAATATTTCCTCAAATATTTATTTTTTAGTAATGAAAATTGCCTAAATTAAAGGAGGGAAATTAAAGGAGTGTTCAACAGAGGTAAATGCATCAACACAGATGCTGCCAAGATATTTGATCTGGTCAGAAGAGTTTTATTTATTTTCCCAGGGAAAATGGAAATAAGGAATTCACTACTTTTCTGTGTGCTTTGCAGTGCATGCTGGAGTCACCAGCCAATGTCACATCTTGTGACTTGATGTGACTAACCCACATAAGGTCTAGCTGTTTCTGACTCGCTGCTGCTGCAGTGGGAGCTCTCACTATTCCTCACTGCAAACTCCCTGAACTCTCACAGGAAAACACAACTTCTCTCTCCCTTATAAAGCCATCCACTGCTGCAGCATTTCCCTCTTCAGCCTTCTGCTCTCGCTACCAGGATTGCTGTCATCTGAACATGTGCCTACAGAAACAAAATACAAGGCTTTAATTAAGCTGATTTTAAACACTCATCGTTCCTGAGATTTCCTCCCAGTGAATCATGAGTTTATTTTTGCAGCCTGGTGCCAGCCATGCCTACTGCAGCAGGACTGGAGCTGCTGGCAGTAGGCATAAGAAGGATTCATGGGAACAGTCACCTATCCTCTAAAGCCTGGTAAGGAGCTCCTCTGGAAACTGGCATCACTGAGGATAGTGTGAGCGGCACAGGGAATAAAACAGTGACTTGTGCACTGGAGTTTCCTTTTGTGAAGAGCATCAGCTACCTGCAGAATGTCCCTGGCATCAGCCAGCTTTCTAAAGCACCTTTTGCAGGCAGGGATAGAGAGCTCCCCTGGCCAAAATAAACAGACTGCTGAGCATCCTCACTTGACACTGCAGGCAATGCCCAGAGCCCTGATGCCAGGTAAGCTTATTTCAGCAGACTGTGCCCACTGTCTGCCATCTGCAAGCCACCACTGTCTCACCCCTAAAAGCACAATATTCCATCAGCCTGGGACACTTGTCTCTCCCTGCTGCTCAGATGTGGTTTTTTTTAACCTGTGCATGTGTTCTGGGGCTCTAGAGCACAAGTCCTATAAAGAGTGGCTGAGGGAACTGGAGTTGTTCAGCCTGGAGAAAAGGAGGCTGAGGGACCTCAATTGTAGACACCCTCTTGCTCCCCACAACTCCCTGAAAGGATGTTGGAGCAAGATGAAGGTCAGTCTCTTCTCCCACGGAAAAGTGACAGCACAGGAGGAAGCAGCCCCAAGTTGCACCAAGGGAGGTTAGGTTGGACATTAGGAAAAACTTCTTCCCTGAAAGGGTTGTCAAGGCCTGTGACAGGCTGCTCAGGACAGTGGTGGAGTCCCCATCCCTGGAGGGGTTTAAAAGCTATGTAGATGTAGTGTTGAGGGACGTGATATAGTGGTGACCTGGTAGTGATGGGTTAACAGTTGGACTCGAGGATCTTAAAGGTGTTTTCCAACCAAAACAATTATGTGATTCTATGATTATCACTGTCTGCTTCCACTCTTTCACCTTCCTCCTAACTTGGTCCCATGGCTTTGCTGGGGACATTGTGAAGTGACCTGCCCATCTCTGTCACTGCATTTGATTCCCTTCCAGCAGCCCCCAACCACTGCTTTGCTTTACACAACACTTTGTGTCTACTGCAAATGAGCACAGTTAGGGAGAAAGGAGGCAGTTTAGCTGTCTACACACCTCCTTTTCCTATACCTTTTCCTACCCTATGATCCCACAGCACAATATAAAGAGCATGGAAGAGCAGCAGGAGTGATTGCAGTAGCCCCAGGAGTGCATCCACCTTCTGCCTTGCATTGGCACATAGCATCCAAGGAGCATGTTTTGGCTTCATTCTCTCTAGAGCAGAGCTGAACACCTACGTTCAGAACTTCAGAAACCGAAAGTGGGGGTTTGCCGTCCTGTGATGGAGGAAACAGAATCAATGTGGTGGTGTAAAATATTTTCTAAATTTTGAAAAGAATACTTCTTGTCACCAGCTGTGCAGAAGATGTGACTTTTCAGATCATCAGTAGAACATCATTGCTTACATTAAATATCTGCATTCCTTAAAACCAGGACACGCTGGACAGGAATACCAGTATCGATTGCTCATAAATGCGTAGGAATCAAGTCTAAAAACTACTTCACGTGTACTTTTGCTCTCCACCTACATCCCTCTGCCACTTTTATACTGGGGCAATGAAGAAGAACCTGGCACTGCCACTGATTTGCATTTTATTCCTGTGCTGTAGCAGGTGCAGAAACACCCATGGTCCTGGGCACTGTCTATTGAGCTACAGCAATGGGTTTCATTTCAGACTCCTGTTAGCTCTGGCACTCTGTGGCCCTTAAGCCAAAGGCCCACTTCGAAAGGAAAAAACATCAGCACAATCATGCTGCCTTAGCATGTCAAGATTTCTCAGCTAATCTTTTATGAGGTACCAGAAATGCAATCTCAAGAACCCAGGGATAAAGGATATCAGATTGTGATGAGTGCCCGGTGGTTTTCTTTTTATCACCCTGGAAGAGAAGACTTTGTACTGTAGGAATTCACAGGAATTGTGACATAAGTATAATTCCTATTCTTCAGAAGGAAGAGAGAGAAAATGTAGCCAAGCCAGGCTGGGCTGGCAATCACCTAAGAAATGTAGAGAAGATTGGAGAGTTCTTGTAGTTTCTGTACTTTCTACAGATGCACAATCACCTGCTTGGAAGGGATTTTCCTTTAATACTTTGAGCTGTTTCCCTCACCGCAGTTTACACATCTGTATCTGCCTCTTGACTTGTCGCTACCGATAAGCCACAGGAGACTCTGTCCACTGTTGTTTTGCACATTGGCTCAGAAATCAAACTACTTCTGTCTCCAAGCAGCACCCCACGACCCTTCTCACAGTGAGGACTTGCTTTTTCCACAGCCTGGGACGAGATGCCGAAATGCTGATGTCATTTGCTCAACTGCCAGGCCCTTCTTTTCCTGTTTCTCTTCGCTCAACAAACTCCTGAATCATGCCAGCTCTACTGTGTGACTCATGGTTTGTTTCAGACATAATTGGAAGGTGGAGGGAGCCAAGAGCAATAAAAAAAGAACCTAAAAGTGTTGGAATGAGATTGTTTGCCTTGGTGCTGTTTTGGTTTGGGGCTTTCCCGCCCCCACCCCCACCCCGCTCCTTTCCATAAGGAGATCTGCTCTTTATAAAGGGGGGAGAGGGGAACAGAGAGAGAGAGAGAGAGAGAGTGAGAGAGAGAGAGAAGTCATCTACTTTATTTAGAACGACTTAGCAGTGCAAGCTCTGTTCTCTGCAATGGGCCAAGGTGATGTCACCATCATCAGCTGGCTGAAAAATATTTTTCAGTATAACTTCATGTGTTCCTCAAAGCCTTATATTGATGTTGGAGTGGGAAGATTCCAAGTTGATTTGTTGCAATGCAAACCAAAGGAGTAAAGTTGCTCTGGTGGCTCAGTTTTGTGCTGGTGTAGGTGTTCATTAGCCACCGAATACCTCACTTAGAATAGTGATAAAACCTTGTAATCCTCTAACATCTCCCAGCCAATACTTTGCAAATATGAAGCTTGTTAACTTTCAAGCAGTCCTGTGAAGTAAAGCAGAATCTTTGTCTATCTTATCTCTGTTTTAAGCAGAAGGGAAGATGATAAGAGGAAGAACAGATATTTATGCCAACACAGTCAATAAGTCTGCACTAAAAACATGAACAGAATAAAAAGACTGCATTTTCTTATCTGTCATATGACACATATTCAGCTGAGGTGGTTGGGTGGACTGAGTGAAGTACATGGAAAACAGTATTATCTAAGCAGCAGGGGCAAGGCAGACCTGTGAGAGAGACTTAGCTTGCCTCTTTTCTGCTCCACACAACAGATCTACACAGCAGATACTAGTGCAGGTGTGAGGTTATTATGCATTTGGTTCAGGCTTGGAGTTTTGACATGCTCTGTGCCACAAACAATTCATTTCACAGAATCCCTGCATGGCAGGGATTGGAAGAGACCTCT
>VWYK01119733.1:2521-23889 GCA_013399775.1 Semnornis frantzii
AAAAAAAAAAAGGTCAAGATACTCTGCTCTCATCAGATCTCACCTGGAGTACTGTGTATGAAATTGCTAGGCCAGGCACTGATTTCACAAAAAAACCACTGACCACTGGCTGGCTGCACCCAATTATCCACCCAGATGAAATTTCCTCTGCTCTCCAGCCACATCTTGTGCTCAAACTTCCACAGCACTCTCCTCTTTTGATATTTGTCAGGAAATTTACCACTTCCCCTGTCACCTCCTACTCCCACTTTTATCCACACTGTTAGGCAGATGAAAGACAAATCTTCCACACCAAAAAAAAACAAAAAACCAACTGAAATCACAAACCCAAAACAGCCCTTGCCCTAAGCAAACCAAAACAACTCATCCCCCACACACTTCTAGGCAGGCTGTTTACAAATTTACTGTCTTTGACCTGATGCTCAGGTTCATCTCTTTCTTTGCTCTTTTGCCATGGTGAGGAGCCAGCATCCTCACTTTGGAGTAAAAACTGAGGGCTGGTACCTCTTTGATGCCACCTTTGCACGGTTGGATTCTGCTCAGGACTGGTCTGCTCTCCTTGTCCCCATGTGCCCCATGATGCCAGCTATCCAACGGCTTTCTCTAGTTATATCTGCAACATGCATGAAGTGAGCAGCCATGAAGCCCATACAGGCAGTGTGGGAGGATGACTGGCAGGCTGGCTGAGCCCCAAAACAAATGTGCATATCCAGTGGCAGCTGGGCTGGAACCTCCAGCACCAGCTGGAGCCTCCAGAGTGGCCTCAGAACTCTGTAGCACAGGGCTGTGACACGCAATACAGACACATCCTCTGAGACTCTGCTGTTCCTCAGATTTAATGCAACAAGTACTGCTCTTTCCAGCAGCCTGCTCCTGGTGTCTGCTCTGATAGAGGTTCTCCTGTTTGCCTCTCTCCCAAATACACAGAGCTCTCACACACCATACTGACAGCCTTCCTTTGCACAAGACTCCTTAGTCTGCTGAGTCCACAGAGTGGCAGACTTTTGTTTGTTTCATCAAGGAGTGTAGTTACATTCTGTATTGTTTAGCAAGGAATATGATTGTCTCATTTGCTACTTTAGATCAGCTTGCAACCCACTGCCCATATTCTGCTTTTTCTCAGCTCTTTCTCACCATCTTCAGCTATACATTTTCATAGCAGCTTCTCCAGTTTCTTCCCACAAAAGAGCTGCTGAGCAAGTTGCTTTCTCTACACTGTGAAGAGCAGGCGTATTTCTCAGCAGACCTTGCTGCAGCCAGCAAAGCCTCTGGAGAGACCCAGGTGTTAATGTTTCTCTGCAAGACTCTGCTTGCTTTGAGAAGGCAGCCTTTAGCAGTCAGCCAAAATGTCTTTCTGCCACTGGTATAAAACACAGAAGTTTATATTGCTGTGTTTAACTCAGAATACTGAGTTAAAAATAACTGCATAGGCCAAGATCAGTCATCAGGTGTGGAAGCATAATTTTAATGGCAAAATCTTTTCTACATGAAAATCAAAGTAAGATCAATAGCCAAGGGCCAAGAACGCTGTTACATCAGTTGTTTTCTGCACATTCTAGTAAATCTTAATGTTGAGTTCCTCAGTAAGTGGGGCAGAAATCCATAAAGTGAGTTTCTAGGGGGAAAAAAAAAAGAGACACAAAAATAAGGAAAACTTCATGTTAACTTAGAAAAAAGATCATCTCAAAACAGACAATTAGAATGGAAACTTGAGCTTAGACCTTCATGATTCTCATAACCTCATCTAGTAGGCAAGACTGACTTGGTGGCAGCATGCACTTTGTACTGCTGCATTCAACATCTGTCTTAGTTATTCAGGAGCAGTTTTAAAATAATTAATAACATTAATTAAATATGGAATTATAATTACAATACTTATCCTCTCTCTTTTCAATGTTACATGTGGTGTATTTTATGCTACTCAGGTAATTTCCCTCTTCAGTACTTAACCAGTTTTATCTTTATGTTTTGGAATTATTAATCTCTTTAAATGCATCATTTCCATTCACACCTCTTAGCCATTTCTTTGCCCACCCACAAATTCTTGTTGACATCACTCTACCAGTCTATGCTTAGATCACTCCTTAAAAGTGTAAATCTTTCATCAGAAATAGGTCTCTACCACAACTTGGTAAATAGGGATTCCACTTCCTGGGTAATGTAGCCTTTTATTTAAACACAGGGCCAGATCCAGGCATATATACTGCAGCCCCATCCAACCACTAAACCACCAGGAGCCAGAAAGGCCACTCCAGACTACACTGACATTGAGAACTATGGCACTGAAAACCTCCCTCCACCTCTCAGCCAAGGATGCAAGTGGAAGAAGAGGAACTTGCCTATGCCCAGGTCATTTTGTTGTCAGAATAAGACTGGTCAACAGAAGCATTCTTCCAACATCCCTGCTGCAGTTACAGTCCCTGTAGCTCTTAGAGCACAATACTCAGAGGGAGAAAAAACGAAGCTAAGAAAGTCCTAATAACAGGAAGATTTTGTGATATTACAAATGTCAGATCACTGTAGGGCTGCATGAATCAGAGAGAAAGCAATGGCTTATTACTAAGCAATCTGCTTCTATTTATATCCAAATAACTATGGCACTGCCTTTAGGAAATTTTTCATTCTGTAAAGCAAAAGCAGTATGGTAGAAGATGCTTTCTACTACAATCCCTTCAAACAGTACAGTCTTCATACTTGTTAATCTATGATACAGTATGTAATCTCATTAAGCCTGGGGGAAAGTGGCAAATTTGCCCTCTAGATTTTGGGTTGGGTTTTTTTTTTTAGTTATATGGATGGTGAGTTTTCAAGATCTGAACCCAAGTTTCTAATGCTTTTCTTTTTCAATAATCAAACATAAGAGGATTGCAGGTAATGGCATTTAACATCTGTACAGGAAAGGTGGGAGATTTGACTGAATCACTTAGAACCATAAGATGCATATATTTAGCTGGTTTAAATAATGTAATTATTGTGTGGTTTTGGACTTTCCTTCCTACAGCAGCTTGGTGGGGTTTTTCTCCATTGTTTAACTAGCACTTAAGTCACTGAGATCATCTTTTGCTCTTAAAACAAACTTTAGATTATACTATTGTGACAAGCTTTGTTTGGTCTTTCTTAATTATCTTTTTATGTGCTGCTGTTAGTATGCAGTTATCTTCTGGATTTCTGTGATGGGTGCCTTCAAGCACATCTCAATTGAATGTTTTCTTTAACCTGCCACATTTATGTTGCATTCAGCTTGCTTAGAGGCAGTTTGCCTGTTAAACAACTTCCTCCCTTGAGGTGATACTGATTACACATGTTTATGACATTGACTCTGAAAGTAAGTTTTTTACAATTCTCTAAGGCAGAAATTTATTCTCAACAATTTTCTCACTTGACAGATTCCTTCACTAAATTAAAAGTTAGAGCCAGATGCGTGTAAGGGGGATCACACTTTGGTTACAAATAAACCTAAATCACTGAGCCTAGTGGGTGGAGTAACAAGATGTGACATCTATTGCTTGCTAGTGGCAACTTACAGTGTTGGTACTGGGACTTCCCTAGATGCAGATCAGTGTTGAGATGCAAGTACTATATCTCACACAGCTTAGTGGCTGGTGACAGATCAGGAACAAGAGACTGGAGCAAAGGAAGTTTATACAGTGCTGCTCCTTTTGTCTGTTCTTACTTGGAAAAGTGAGACAACAGAGACTGTTGCTGTGCTTTATCATGAGTGTTCAGTCTCCTCTAGGCTGTCTCCTTGTTGGTGCAAGAGGAGCATTGCACAAGCAAGTCATGCATTTTGATCTGGGACACTGAGGATGGACATTCTAAGAAGCTGAAACTGTAACTGTTGTCTCACTGTACTATTATTTTTCTTAAGAACACAAAGGAACAGCAGAGATTTGCCCTTCCACCTCTGAAGACACGAAGACACTCATTAGAGCCAGTTACACTGTAATAATGTTTGGATGCTAACTGTGAGAAGAGATCTCCATCACTTCTTTTAGCAGCTGATAAACACCTTTGACAAGTCTTCTCATTTTACCAGAATGGTAATTATGTCCATAAAAGTGCTAACATTTCTCTCAGTTTGTGGAGCTGTGTCTTCATTTTCTCACTAGTTTGAAAGCTTGCAAAAGCAGCAGACGCTAAGTAAAAGCAAGTGTATGTGTAACAGCAAAGATTAACATTTCCTAAACCAGCGGATACTTTTGCTTCCCTCCCCTCCTCCCAAAATTCAGACTGCTGTATCAGGAGTTGGTGTCTGGTTATACTTGGAAATGTAAAGATGTGTGGATGAGAAGCTTTGTGTTATTCATTGACTATTCATTCTTATTCATTCTCTTTCCCTAAGGTTTTTCACAACTGCTCAGCACAGCTCTTACCCCACTCAGCTCAAAACTGAAAGCATCTCTGTGGATGGCTCTTCCATTCAGAGCAACAGCATGAGGTCTCAGCTTCAGGCCAAGAATCGTAATTTTGTTGTACTTCAGATTGTCAGCCCCTTGGTAGCCATTTTTAACTATTTCTGTCTTCAGATTTCCCTGGAAAACGCCACAGAGAGAATGTTAGAAACACAGCAACTCTTTCAAGGTGACTTAAAGCATACTGTTACTGTTCTGCTCTCATCTTCTCAATGAATATACAGAGTGTCTTCCAGCGTAGGCAAAGTCTGAGATAGTAAAGGAAAAATAAGAATCATTAATTTTCACATATGAAAGCTTTTGGGTGTTTATACAAGCTAACAAAGTGAGAAAGGAAATAGCATTTACAGCATTCACCCAGAATCGTTTTTGGACATGTTTTTTCCTACTTATCATCAATGCAAATTTGGTTCTTGCACCCATTTACAGGGTACAGCCACGTACACAAAGCCAAAACAGAGAGATTCAACTAGTGACCTTAAGGCAGATTAATTAACATCCACAACTAACTGTTTTAAACTATCAGCATCTTCCACAAACACGAGCTGCTAGATATTTTGTCCCAATTCTGTGTCCTATGTCTCCACAGCTCCTGCTAGAAATCTCTGTTATGTACGTCCTAGCTTTAAGAACACTGAAGGAAAACCATACATCCACACAGCTTTGCTGGTTGTCCTTACTTACTATGTACCCTGTATTTATGGATGAACCAGGAGGACATACAAAGTCATTCAACAAATTACAAGGTCTTGCAATGACAGGACAAGGGGCCATGGGTTTAAACTGGCAGAGGGAAGATTTCAACTGTATGTTAGGAGGAAGTTCTTTGCAGTGAGGGTGGTGAGGCACTGGCACAGGTTGCCCAGGGAGGTTGTCGCTGCTCCCTCCCTGGAGGTGTTCAAGGCCAGGTTGCAGGAGGCCTTGAGTGACCTGTGCTAGTGGGAGGTGTCCCTGCCTATGGCGGGAGGTTGGAACTAGATGATCCTTGAGGTCCCTTCCAACCTTACCATTCTATGAAATCCCTTTGGATCACTAGCAACAGTAATTTCCCATACAAGCAGTGAAGAGGAATCATTGCATTTGTTATGTGATCAAAGTTGTTAAGGCAATTAGGATGAATTACAGTGCTCAGGAAATGATGAACGATACACAACCATGACTTCTAAAAAATATGCCAAGGAGAAACCCATGATGGAACTTTTTGCATAAAGTATCTTCAATAGTGCATGGTAGGAGAGGAGCAGAAGCTAGATCACAATATTTGTTAACTTATGCCTGTGCTTCAACTCTTTTATTCCAGGCATCATCACTACAAATAAGTGCTAAACCCCAGCACACTGATTTAAACTGCCTAAATAAGGGATGTTCACTATCATGGACCAAATGGGGAGAGGCCTCTAAAAGCCTCTGAAGAATTTGTTAGGGTACATGCATATCTCCTCCTCACTGGCAGAGCACTAGCATAGAGGGAGGTTTAGTACAGAGCAACCATCTCCCTGTAGTGATTTTTTGCTCTCAGGTGTAGCTAAGCAGGAGAGATATCTCAAGGTGGCCACATGGACCCAGTAAACTCAGTGTGATGCTAAACTCAGTGATTACAATATATGAATAAATAAACTTACACTGGAGCTCTGAGGCCCTGATCCAAGACTCTGCAGTAGATAACCACTGTCTCTCTGACCAAGGTCTAGAACTGAAGGTCTTGAGGAGATAGGGAGGTGATGGTTCAGGAAATGAGTGACCCTTTCCTCTTCAAGCATTTAGTAACTGCCTTGGAAGGTTCTGAGTTCTTGTTAGAGGAAGTTCTGTCCAGAAGCCAGGATTTGTCCTTGTACTTCTGAGTACCAGAGTTGTGATTTTCCTTTCTTCCTGTCCTCTCAGAAGCTCCCATTTCCTTGGGCAAGCCTTCCTGCCACCATCCCTTGAGTGTAGCCTGGACTCACTTTCTACAGTCTATGCACAACTGCCTTGTCTGCCACCTCTGGGAATGAAGGCAGAGCTTCTGTCTTTCTCCACTCATCCCTGAAGTACAGCAGAGCTTACACATCTGGCTCAAGTCTTTTTCTAGACTGGCAAGTTTAGCATATGTGGCATTTTGACTTGGGTCACTTTGCCATTCTGCATGCTGAAATGGAGGTGTCAAGTGAATTAAAATGCCAGTTGCAGTAGGCAGAGAGCAGGCAGCTTGAATCATTTTCTAAGACTTAAGTGCTTGCACAAGTCTTAAATCCTGCTTTGTACTTCTGGGTTGTTTAAGTGAAAATATAAATGAAAAAGTCTAATCCTGTAGCTGTTACTTGCACAACACTTTGTGTGGCTTCACAGTAAGTGCTGTGATGTCAGACCTCACCAGTAAATAGTTTAGGGAACAAAGTATGTGTGCTCCCCTAAAACTAGCTATGATTAGATTATTGATCCACAATTTTTTATGAATACAGAAATATGCAACAAAGATCAAGAATTTCATACACTTCTCATACCTTTGCAATTTGTTGTTTGAGATGGATTGTTTTCTTTATAATAAAAAAGAAAATCAACATTAGAGACATTGGAATGCAGATAGGGACTTCAGTGGTGGATTTACAGGCAGAAATCAAATATGAGCAATGAGAAATGGAAGTGCCAGTGAATCAACAATCTAATTTGCACAGAACAGAATTTAATATAAAAATGGATATTGTTTTTCTGCAGCCTTACTATAATAAATTATAATACACAGGCTACAGAAATCTGAAATTCTTCTTACTTTTTGCTGTTGAAAAATCTTTTTTTAAAGAAGATTTTTTTTTCCTTTCTTGGCAAATCAAGCAGAAGATAAATTGAAAATTAAATTTAAAGTCTAGACATGTGGTATTAGTTCCAGGAAAATATCTCAGAACTATACAAGACTATGTAATAAAATCCATCTCCTGCCCTGGCTTGCTCTTGGCTCCTGGAAGGTGTATATTCTGAGAGAAATATCACAATGGTCACTAACACAATTTTATCTTTTGACTATTTTCTGTAGACTACTTTGAGGCTTTTAGGAGTCCAGTGTGAAAGTCACAGAATCATTTAGGTTGGAAAAGACCTTTAAGATCATCAAGCCCGACCGTAAACCTAAAACTGCCAAGTCCACCACTAAACCATATCCCTACACACCACAGCTATACAGAGAATCAGAGAATGGTAAGGTTGGAAGGAACCTCAAGGATCATCTAGTTCCAACCCCCTGCCATAGGCAGGGATACCTCCCACTAGTACAGCTCACTCAAGGCCTCCTCCAACCTGGCCTTGAACACCTCCAGGGAGGGAGCAGCCACAACCTCCCTGGACAACCTGTGCCAGTGTCTCACCACCCTCACTGGAAAGAACTTCCTCCTAACATCCAGTCTAAATCTCCCCTCTGCCAGTTTAAACCCATTGCCCCTTGTCCTGTCATTGCAAGACCTTGTCAATAGTCCCTCCCCAGCTTTCCTGTAGGCCCCCTTCAGATACTGGAAGGCTGCTATAAGGTCTATACCTCCGGAGACATTGACTCAACCATTTTCAATGCTTGTCAGCCCTTTCTAATGTCTCATCTAAGCCTCCCTTAGCTCAGCTTGAGGTCATTTCCTCTTGTTCTATCACTTGTTGCGACGACTCCCACAACTTCCTATCATAAACATGAGCTTCTAGTAGATTTATAGCATTTTTCTCTATTACAGCCTAAACCATTGTTTTTTTCTGTCTCTCATGACATGTCTGTACAGAACTGAGTGCTGTGTAAAAGGCATTAGTGCTCTGACCCTGAGCTCATCTATTCCTGTGGCGCATGGAGCATCTGATCAGCACAGTGGGTTTTCAGTAGCGTGCTGAATCACTCTGTGGGAGACCAACCATGGGAGCAACCTCTGTGCTATCAGACAAGGAAATGCAAGCTAAACAAGTGAGACCATGAAATAAAATAGTGAGACCACGAAATAAAAACTTCAAGTGATCAAAAATTGAAAGTTGCTGGGACACACAGAAGGGAGGAACAGCCTTTTTGCACCCATCAGACTGAAAGTGTTCACGAGAGGAAGACAAGGAAAGGGTCTCTAATCCCTAGAAACTGCAATTCAGAAGAAAAAAAAAATTGAGCTGAAAAAGTGGATTTTCAGATTCACATCACAGCAGGGACATTAATGATGTGTGACTATGATAGTCAATGAAGCAAAGACAGAACTGCAGCACCATAGCTGGACTATTTTGCAGCTGTCAGTAGATGAAAACATTAGGTAGTTCACCAGTTTTAAAGGCTGAGTTGCAAGGAAATAACCTTTCTGGAGAAAAGTTAGACATCAGCACCTTATAATGCTGCACTATAATACAGTTACCTGTATGTAGGTAGGTACCTTGTATGTTGTTACTTACTTTGCTGAATGTATATTTAGCCAGGAAGTAGTTCTCCTTTTCAATAGTATCTGTCAAAACAGGGAGCAAAATCCATAAGCAATTCACATTCATTGTAGCAAATGGTTAAAATCAGGATAACATGAATTGTGGCCTTTTTAATGTCTTCCTCCAGTCTTCTTGGGGTGATCACAGGGGAACACAACATGGGTTACTGCCCTCTCTAGCATACCAGCCATTCCCAGCATCACACCCTGCTCATACCAAAACACTGACTTGTGGAGCAATCTGCCTTTCACCCCTGTGATGTTCAACTTAAGGTCAATTCTCCAGCTATTTCTAGCAGGAGTCAGTGCCACTACACTGCCGAAAAGGCATCCTGATGAGAATGCTAAATACTTCACAACGGGGGACCAGACTTACCAATTGAATCACCATCATCCCAGAAGAGAGAGCCAGAAGCTTCTCCTCCTTCATCCAGGGCAATAATCAATCCAAATGGGTTCAGGCGGTTGTTGACGAACACATTGAGAAGTGTCAGCACAACTGTTTAACAAAAACTTCTGAACACAAATATCTCTAATTTTAAGGTTACCAAGAAGGCTGTGAGAGAAGAATGACAACCATGTTCACCAGGACTCCTGAAATGATGATGAAAACCTTACCTTGTTTCGTCCCACTGAAGTGCTCATGCGGACACTGTTGCTGCTCTTCAGTGGCCTTAGTGTGAATGATAAATAGGCAATCTGCAAGGCCAGTGGTCAGCAGTGCTGCCTTTCTGTGGCTTGGATTGGTTGCTGCACAGTGCTATTCCCTTCCATACTCACATTAGCTTCTGAGCATGGTTTGGACTGGTGTGTTACCCACTGGCATAGGGAAATGGTTTTCCTCAAAACAGTTTTATCTTTTCCACCCTGCCCATGACATTTGATAAATTCTTCCAAGGGGAAGAGTTTTACATTTGCCTTTGTATATGTTTTCTCTGAATGACTGACAGCAAGTCAGCATGGCAGTAAGAGGTACAAAAGCTTTTTTGAGTGTAACAGAGCCAGGAGTAGGTTTCAGCTGTGCAACTGATGATGTGAGTCATCTCTGCGGTGACTTCTCATAATGCAATGGACCAAACAGTGGGATAAAAGTACTGTGCTTAGAGAGGCTCTCTTCTACATTTTCTTTTAATTGTTTCTGTGGCTGGCTGTGGGTCTGACCCACACCACGGTTGGCTGGTGACAGGCATAGATGACATTACCTCTTAGTAGTGGTTGTGGCTGGTGCCTGTTGAGGCAGGATGTAGCCTCCACGGATGAACAGAGGGATCTTGTTAAGTGGGGCAGCCACAGTAGCATAGTTCTTCTTCCAGGCACTGGGGATTTTAAGACCCTACCAGAAAAATTGATGCAGTTAACAAAATGTGAATCCAGGAGCTATATGTCATGACTATGTATCACTGAAAAAGAGGTCAAGGGGTACATTTTCATCTCAATGACATCAGTGAAATTCCAAACAAAAAAGCAGATTTCAGGGGTATTATTTCAGTGCCTTTTTTAACATAAAAGGACCTAGCTCCTGCAGTTATGCATATGCATGAGAGAGAAGCATCCTGAATGAAAGACAGCAAATCATCTTTAAAAATGGTATCTTTATTCCATATGCTGTGGGGGAAAAAAAAAAACCTCAAATAGCTCTCATCAAAACACTGAGCAAAAAGCAAAAGAAACTTTTGCATCCTTTTTTCATGCATAGGAAGCCTGTCAAAGTTTGCTTTAAGGTGATTCATAATCATTTGGGAACATAAGCTGTAGATTTTCTTCTCTTTAAAGGACAAGTCTTCCCCTTTCAAAAAGTAATTGCAGCATTCAACACATGAAATGCGTGTGTGTAGACAACCAGCATTAAGTTCTTTGCATCATTCCTTTCTGACTTAGCACCTCAAAACCAGGTGTAGGCAATGTTACATACAGAATAGGTAACAGGAAGGTTTTGCTCTAGTGCTCTCCAAATGAGAATTATAACTTATGGTGAGGACCCAACCTTGGGTTTGGATAAACACAGTATATATGGCAAGTATGTGGCAAATGCTAGGAGTCAGGCTTTGTTCGTGTCAGAGCCTTGCAGGCAGCACAAGGGACACCAGGGCTGCTGGCCCTGTGCCCAGCCCAGCAAGGAGGGGGTCAGAGTGAACCACGAGAAAAACTGAATGAAACGCTCAACCTTGCAGTGCCATAGTTTATGAAAAGAGAAAAGGGAGAGGGTGGGATGAACATCTGTCTGATGACACCGCTGGCCAAGGGTGAAAACGAGCATATGTTTTTAGGAATAAGTCTGAATTTCCTCTGAGAGCATTTCTGCCCTGTTCACTTCTCTGTCAGCATCGTTCAGGGTAGTTAGCAGCAGTCTGATGCTCCTGGGCTCACACTTCTGAAACATCTCTTAACATCAGCCTAAGTCAGAGAATTATAGAATGGTAAGGTTGGAAGGGCCCTCAAGTATCATCCAGTTCCAACCCCCTGCCATAGCCAAGGACACCTCCCACTAGAAACAGGGCACTCAAGGCCTTGTCCAACCTGGCCTTGAACATCTCCAGGGAGGGAGCAGCCACAACCTCCCTGGGCAACCTGTGCCAGTGTCTCACCACCCTCACTGTAAAGAACTTCCTCCTAACATCCAGTCTAAATCTTCCCTCTTCCAGTTTAAACCCATTGCTCCTTGTCCTGTCATTGCAAGACCTTGTCAATAGTCCCTCCCCAGCCTTCCTGTAGGCCCCCTTCAGATACTGGAAGTGCTTCTGCTGAAACCAACATTGCTCTTACCTTGCAGACTGCAGGGTAAGTTGAAATGAAGCACTTTTGGAAATGCAGTACTGGGAAGGGTGTTCAAAAAGGCAAAACTTGCAGTCCCTGAAACTAGAAGAAGTGGCATTTTCCACAGAGCAGATTGTTCTGCATCTCTTGGAAGCACCTTTTGAAGAGGATGTTGTCTAAATATGCCTCCTGCAAAAATTGATGCACGTGCAGGACTGCATGCACAAAATGGTTTGCAGCATGTTTTCAGAGCAACTCAGGTTTCTGCCTCTGTTTCTGTGTTGGGAAGTGTTTCAGTGCAAGAATCAAAACATGCAATAAGTTCTGGGGAGCAGAAAGGAACCTTGAGAGTTTCATACATTTCTAAGCTGCTCTTGAAAATTCAGTTCTCTATGTCTTAGTGTTTCACAAACCAAAACCAGAACATAAAATGCTCCTGAAAGCTGAATAATTTACTCTCCCAACTACTAGCCCGGTCTGGACTTTTTGTGCTCTGCTTTTCTTAAACAGAGGTGCTGAGGTAAAAATCCTGTTGAACATTGCTAAAAGTTATTTTGCTGGAATAGTATAATTTTAAATAATGTTTTAAAAAGTATGAAAATTAAAAAAACTTACAGTGTAGTAGTCAAACCATGTTGCATCAGGGAAGTATACATCCACAGATCTTGCTCCCTGTAATGGATATAACATGATTAAAATCTTTTTCTCTTTTTGCATTTCTGATATTACATTAGCTTTATTATATTTGCACATGGAGAGATGTATGCTGAATATTCTAATAACATCAGATCCTGAATATTATGGCTGAGTTATTATCATAACAGTGGACTAGAGCTGGCTAATCTATAATACTAAACAGATGAGCCTGTACCATTTGGGGGGTTTTACTGCCATTCTGCAGGATGACTCAATGTGATATGATTATTTTGTTCTAATACATAGTTGTATTTCCTGCAAATGTAACTGCCATGTTGTGTTCCTCTAACATCTCAGCAACCCCAGTAAGGTCTACAGCAGCCTTTGCAAGACAGGACTTCACATCTGACAACAGAATGAGGGGGATGGTCAGGGTAGTTGGCGCTGTCTATTCAGGCTTTACTGAAGTTTACTGTTTCAGACTTTACTGTTTAACAAATAAAGGTAGGCTTAATCTATGAAGTGCCTTGAAAACTTGAAGGAAAAACACTATAAAGTCAAGATGTCCCTCTCTGTATATTTTCACTATATTATTATGGCAACCCACAATATTCTGGTCTGCTGAGATGTCTGTAACCACTGTCTGAATAGGGAGTTTCATGACTCCCTAAATAAGAAGACAATGTGTGAGGCAGTTCCCTGCTTTAATTTTAATGGATTTCTCACTAGCAAGCCAAGGAACAAAGGGATAGCTGTCCCTGGCACATCTGCTCTAAAATAGTGAGTGCCATGCTGCAGTTTGACACAGCCACTGCTGGTCTGTATTGCCACCGTAAGTGGCTTACAGCTCACCTCTGCCCCTTGCCCTTCTAGGTGGCACAAACTCTGGTTGCCACCTCTCTCCCACAGCAAGCCCCAGCAATCTGTTCCCTCCAAAGTTCCATTCTCCCCCACCAGGCCACAGGTAGTGGAATATATACTTTCTATATCTTTATATTGCTCCCTTTTGTGCAGTTCTTTACAGGAAGCTGCCCCTGGCTTGTTGCTCCTTCATGAGAAGGTTTCTCTCACATCTTTCTATGATCTTGCTGGTCAGAGACCTTATGACATCTCCTTGTTTATTAGACGTCAGCTGCTACAAACCTAGGGGAGGCTAAAGATGAGGGACTGACAAATGAAGTGCCTCAGTAGAGTCAGAATGGCTTTGGATACAGGAATAAGAATTCCATTTTAAATTCACAAAGGTTCAAGGGCTGGTTTTAGAAAAGGTGACTAACAGTGCCTGCTTCCATGTTTGATCATCAGAAATGTCTAGAAAATGTATCAGATATTCTGGCAGCAAACTGATCACGAACAACTACACAATACATCACATGCAAATATTTAGCTCTGCTCAGACATACCTTTCTGCCACTGTCAGCACTTGGTGCTGGGGCAAGGAGAGAAACTCACCTTGCTCCAGCAAAGCAGTGAGAAGCCTGACCCTAGGGCCATGCCCAGCACAGCCATAGGAAAAAGGTGCTTTTAAAAACCTGTCACATTAGAGCTAACATTGTCATTACTGTTTCCGTAACTAATTAGTTTGCCCCCTGTCACAGCCCTTGACATGCTGCACTTCCAAAATACGGTGGCTGAGCAGCAATACTGCCACCAGTTTGCTTTGATATCTATGTATTTCTTTCCAGCTTGACAATTACTGCTCTGTGTGTGTCCTTGGAGGGAGTTGTCAGCACAATAACAGGAGCATGTGAGGGGCAGAATTCAGCCTGTTTACATCCATTCGGCACTTGGAGTAGCAAGGAAATGCCATCCCCTCGCTTTCATCCTCCCACATCAAGCACTGGGCAGATCTCTACTGTCTGTGCTGCTTAGAAATGCATTCTGCAAGCTTTGACAGCAGAGGTAAGAAACAGGTGGATATAAGCAAACATGCTCTGAATGTCACCCAATGCCCTAAGCACATTTAAATTTTAATTCCAGTATGATGGCAGTTTTTCATTACAGTACTTGCCTCTTCAAGAACAGGAGCTATCATAAAAGCAGGTCCCCAAAGGAAGGCAGTATCTATTCCATGAGTCTGCTGATCAGTGGTAAATCTAGTGTGGAAAGTGAAATAGTTCATGTTAATTTTATAAAACAAAATAATGTTTTTATATTACTTCCCATGGCAAGAAATCTGCTTCCTCAAGACATCTTTCAACACTGCCAAATATTTCTCCTGGTTGAAGGAATGCCAAAAGCTGGATAGAGATTCTGAAATTCCAGTAGCACCTTCCATACTGCAGCAGACCAGAATGGTCACCAAATGCTAGAGTTGATTTCTATTTCAACATAGCAGTGTTAGGAAACCAACTAACTGAATTTCTGACCACTGGGTTCAGAGTTCATTGAGGGAGTCAAAGAGCAGAATGAGAACCAGGACCAGAAGCGGGAACGCAGAGGAATAACACTAAAGAATTTATGAAAGTCCTTGGATTTGGTTTCCTGGACCTTTCACACATTTCTATTAGGAATGTTTTGCAGGAAAAAACACATGCCCGTGTTCATACACATTAAGCTTTTTAAACTCCCTTTCCTGAATGGCTGGAAATTTACATAATTCAGTCCATTTTATTTGATGCACTAAAGTTACTTTGGATTCTGATCATGTCCTCCAGGGTGCTTACAATCCAGTTCACCTGGCATCATCTGCTAGACTGGGAAGAGATTTCACTTAGCATCAGTACTGAAAATACTGAATAGGACCTGGCAAAGAGGAGAGATCCTCCCCGTCTCAGAATCATCCACTCCTCTGGCATCAAATCCCTGAGAATTTAAATAGGCTTTCAATCATTTGTAAACCTGTCTCTGAGGCAATTCATAATGGAGCTTCCTTCCCTAGTTAGCTTATAAGACTGCCACTTGGAGCATACACTAAATGAGCAAAACCACATTGGCAATAAAGACATCTGTTTGGTGCTCAGTTTTCTAAAATATTTCAAGTTTAGGGGAGTACATGGAACTCAGGAAAACATCTTCTAGAAGGCGAGAAGCATGCTGTGCCTGAAAGAAACCTCAATTTCTTCAGAGCTCCTTTAACTGACAGAAAGCTTTTGGAACACCTTAATCTTGGTCATTATTGCAGTTTGATGTAATGCTTTGCAAATATTTAAAGTGGGGTGTCTTAAAGTTTTTGAAATATAGAACATTAGTTTTCCTTGTCATCTCCAATAGCTTATCTGCGGTTTTAATTTTGCCATAATAAAATACTAATGCTGGCTCTGTACTTTGCTATGGGAGATTTCAGGAGAAAAAGGTGATCAAGAGATTTTGACAAAAGAGAAGTCCATCTTATTTGCATGCAATCTCACTGTTTAACTCAGCACTGTTTTTTCAGCAATTATGGGAACTATGAGCATAAATTCAGGAAATGAAAGAACTTTCACATGCTGAAATATAAGCTATTGAACCATATCTATGAAAGGTTCTTAATTCCATCTACATGCTTCCTATGGTCAGATGCTGGCCTCCTTTTTGTCTTCTTTTCCCCCTATTCAGCCATTAAGCAGAGCTTTCCGTTTCAACAATGAATTATCAGCTCCTGGTCTTTTTAGAGAGCTGAGTTACTGGAGTTTCACTGAGTAAAAGTCTTAAAGGCACCTAAAATGCTTATAGGAACCTGCAGGGATATTGTTCTTGATTGTTATTTGAAATGAGCACCTAAATATTTGAAATTAAATGAAAAATCTGAAATGTGTACATGAAATAGCTATTGCTTGGAGACTCCCTGCCCAGGCAGAGTTGTTTTCATGGTGAGGTATATGAATTCATAAGAGTTTCAAATGAAAAACTACTGTGGCTTTATAAGTTCTCCTTTGTATTTGTTACAAGGGAAAAATTTAATGCAGAATTCCATCATCTGTACATGGAAAATTCTGTCTTGGCTCTCTCATTCTCTAAACCCCACATTTTTCCTCCTGTTAGCATCAGGGTCACTTTCTCTACTGGAGCAGATCCACTCAATCAATTAATATTAATTAGAAATAATAAGAAATATTTGTGATGTAACAACAGTAACAAGAATTAGCTAATAGCAGTAAGAAAAACTCACAATCCATTTTAGAATCTGGCAAGTGATGTCCCCCATAGGATGGGATCTGAGTAACAGAACAATTTCTGCTGATCTCCTCGTGCCTGCTCTCTCTCTACATGTATGCTGGAAGTTTTATTTGCTAGTAATCCCAGTCTGGTCCCCCTGACCATGCTCCTGTCAATGGCTGGATTGCACCTTCCAGCTCAGTTTCACCCAACAGAAGACTCCACTGATGCATCTGAAACTGCTCTACAATTCAAATCAAAGCACACCTGGAAATCTGCTAGAGTTGGAGCTCTGCAGCCTGGAGAAGAGAAGGCTTCAAGGAGACCTTATAGTAGCCTTCCAGTATCTGAAGGGGGCCTATAGGAAGGCGTGGGAGGGACTATTGACAAGGTCTTGTAATGACAGGACAAGGGGCAATGGGTTTAAACTGGCAGAGGGAAGATTGAGACTGGATGTTAGGAGGAAGTTGTTTGCAGTGAGGTTGGAGAGACACTGGCACAGGTTGTCCAGGGAGGTTGTGGCTGCTCCCTCCCTGGAGGTATTCAAGGCCAGGCTGGAGGAGGCCTTGAGTGAGCTGTACTAGTGGGAGGTGTCCCTGCCTATGGCAGGGGATTGGAACTGGATGATACTTCGGGTCCCTTCTAACCTAACCACTCTATGATTCCATGATAATATAAATGTGGCCCAAATAGAGTGCATCTACACTGGAAATGGTCAGAAAGGCAGCTTTAACATCACTAAAGTAATTCTGTGTTAACAGAAGTTAATGTCAAAATGAACTCAGCTGTTTCTGATATTAGCACAAATCTCACTAAGTAAAAACAGAGCTCAAATAAATACTTGAAAGAACATATAGCTGCTTGTAAGACATGAGTACCTATAAAACTTCTCCTTAATGTAGTTCAGTTTAATAAGGTAGCAGAGCAGGATACTGTTTTTAAAATTCATCAGCCATTATGCTGAGTAGACAAAACACATTTTATGCATAGCTTTTCTGTGCTTGGATGGTCTGCACTTTAGTGGAATCTCAGCTTAATTTGGAAAAAATGCCTTACCCTTTAACCAAAATGTTTTTAACCTAAAGGGAAAAAGAACATTAAACAGTCCAAGATGTAGCCTGTACCAGTGAGACTGAATTGTCAGAGCTTCAGGCAGAAGCCTTTCATATGTATTATTTGCACTCCTTTTGCTCAAGTCTTTGCATAAAGCAAAGTAGAAAATGTATCAAAAGCCAGTAAGAAGCTAATTAAAAGATGCTGAAAGGGAAACTAAACCTCACTTTGATTCCTGTTTCTTCCAAACAGAAAAAACAAGTTGCTCCAAAGATCTGAGGTTACATTTTCCAAGAGGTTTTTCAATCTGTATTTATTAATCTCTGTTTTGCACCTGCTTCTACACTCAAACATCTCTGTCTCTTGGTTTTTTTGTGTGCAGTTTGTGGACACAGATGTAGGCTTCATCCATAGCATGCAGGTGCAAGTGCTAAATTGGAAAATGCAAATGCTCTGGAGGATTAGAAAATGGAGACTGCTCTCTATGAGGTGTTCTTAGCATTCTGGACCAGAATACAGATTTCACAGATTTCATTCGAGTGTGAAAGATACAGGTAGGTGATTCCTATTTTTAAGATAAACTTCATATTTGACTAAACCAAGAAATTTTCAGAATTCCGCTTACTTAGTGTCTTTCACTGGAAACAAATATAGGCTGTATCCTAATTAAATCCACTGTATATTTTAGGATTACTTTTGTGAATAAAATTTGATTAGCTTTCGCTGCAGAACTGTTCTCTTTAAGAAAGAGGATGCAGTCAAGGCCAAGTGTAAGGTCCTGCACCTGGGTAGGCACAATCCCAAGCACAAATCCAGGCTGGGTAGTGGATGGCTGAGAGCGGCCCTGAGAAGAAGGACCTGGGGGTCTGGGTTGATGAAAAGCTCAAGATGAGCCTGCAGTGTGAGTGCAGCCCAGACAGCAACTGAGTCCTGGGCTGCACCAAGAGCAGTGTGGCCAGTAGGGCAACGGAGGGGACTCTGCCCTTTAATCTGCTCTCCTCAGACCCCACCTGGAGTCCTGTGTGCAGTTCTGGAGCCCCCAGCACAGGAAGGACATTGAACTGTTGGAGTGGGTCCAGAGGAGGGTCATGAAGATGATCAGAGGACTGAAGCAGCTCTGCTCTGAGGACAGACTGAGAGAGTTGGGGCTCTGCAGCCTGGAAAAGAGAAGGCTTTGAGGAGACCTTATAGTAGCCTTCCAATATCTGAAGGGGGCCTACAGGAAGGCTGGGGAGGGATTATTTACAAGGTCTTGTAATGACAGGACAAGGGGCAATGGGTTTAAACTGGCAGAGGGGAGATTTAGACTGGATGTTAGGAAGAAGTTGTTTGCAGTGAGGGTGGTGAGACACTGGCACAGGTTGCCCAGGGAGGTTGTGGCTGCTGCCTCCCAGAAGGTGTTCAAGGCGATGTTGGATGAGACCTTGAGTGAGCTGTACTAGTGGGAGGTGTCCGTGCCCATGGCAGGGGGTTTGAACTGGATGATCTTCGAGGTCACTTCCAACCTAAACCATTCTATGATTCTATATTACTGTGACTATTCTCAAATATAAATTATTTTATACATAGAAGGTCAACTACTTTTGTAAGTGGAACACAATAAAAGCAAGAGACTCTGAACTCACTCGTGCATCAGTGACCGCGCCACTGTGCTTCCGTGGACATGAGACTCGAAGAACAAGGTGTACAAGTATGGCAGCAGTGAGTATCTGATCCGAAGTGCAGCACGAGATATCTTGGCAAACTCTTCTCCAAACACTGCTGGGTCTTGTTCCTGTTAAGGCAAAGTTTTGATATGTACTGAGCATCACAAGTAGGGACTGCCAATTCAGCAGACAACCTCTGTGCAACCATTGTGACAGAATGTAACACAAGGGAATAGTTAATAAGTCCTGGTTTGAAAACTGGCAGGTGTATTAAGAACAACATCCATTATCATCAAACTAATATGTGTATTGTGTAGTCCAGAGCAGTGCTGATATGGGATAGAGTTATATCTCCTTTAACCCCTTCTGTCTGACCTTTTACAGTGCAAATGAGCTAAGGAGGCACACGGCTCCCTTCCTTCTTCACAAAATTTCCCTATAATATGCAGGGGTTTTGTTAAAATTGAAGATCATTTGATAAATCCCAAGGAAACATGAAAGGAACAGCAGTAACAGAGCTTTTTATATTATCTAATGCTTTTCAGACAGGAAAAGTATTAATTAAACCACTCGTAATCCCCAATGGATCAGGGAAAGTGGATATCCAAGATTTTAACATTAGCTTAATATTCGCTGAAGTCAATAATTAAGGCAAATTTATCCATTATTATGCTTACATCAGAATTAGTCACTGACAATATTCTCTGTTGGCTCTAAGCTCCAGAGCATCCACCTGTTATTTCAAAAATTGCACTATACTTTTAGCAGCATTCTGACACTCTGCAAATATTGCCTAAGTTCACAGAAGAACAGTTACACCTCTTAGCTGATGGTGTCACCTGAAAAGCTCTGTTCATTTCTTCCAGTGAACAGAACATTTTATATGCATTTAAGTAATCAAATAAATCCAAATGTATCTTCTGTTACTTCTGTCATTCGCTCACCACAGTTATGGTTCCCATCACATAGACCCTTTATTCTTTTCCTGCCTGTTAAATTATACATGTGTGATTAATACCCACACACTCAGGTCAGACCTCATTCACAGAGCCAAGAAAACATACAAAGTATCTCTAATGTTAGTGGAGAGGCAAACAGAAAATGTTTAGCACCAATAGCAGCTACCACCTCACAGGCATTTGTTCTAGAGAGAAAAATCTCAGCCTGTCTCAGGAATCTACAGAGTAATTCCTGATTGTCTTAGCAACAACACTATAGCCTATTATTCCTGCGTTTGGCCAGTTGCTGAATGTCCATCATACTTTAATGCAGCAACTGAGGCCTTTCTGGGAATGTAAATGTTGTAACATTTTAATAACTCAAATTTAAAGAAAACTGAAGTTTAGTTAATAACCTGAGCTCCAAATATTGCATGAATCAGTTTACAGGAACTAGCAGAACCATTTCATTGTGGTTGCAGATAAACATAGTGTACTTAAAGAGGCTGCAAGACCTTCCAACTGTTCACAGTTAGAAAGAACCCAATACTTCTCTATTGGTGACAAGTTTTGAACAGACAGCAAGCCAAATTCAAGAGGTGAATCACCTTTTTGTTCATCCCATGGGCATTTTTCAGCCTTTGTTGCTAAGTGGCTGATAAAGCTGTCGCTACTGCTGTCTCTCCTTGGAGTTCTCACATATTGGAGTTTCTAACAGTGGCATCTGTCTGAAACTTGCTTTTAAACAGCAAGGATTCTGTATAACACCCACTGTCCCCTTCCTCCAATGCCTGTTATGGTTACAGAACTACTGAAACAAAAATTGAAGGAAACAAAAGAGTAGGAAGATGTGCTGACACTCACTGCATGCTAAAAAAAAAAACCTGGGCTTTAGTAGGCAAAAGGTGTTGAAGAATTTTACCAGCAGCACAGGAAGGTAATTTCCTGTCATTCGATGTATTCAGTACACTTCCCTGGATGGCTTTTGGATGTTAGATACTACACATGCTCCAGTGTTCCTATGTGACCTTTGCATTACTGATGGGAAAAATGTACACTGCACCACGTAAGGCCTATTCTCAGGGCAGCACTCCTTTTCATCCATCACTTCAATTTACCCAAGAACAGCAAATCAATTTCTGAGAAAGTAATACAAATCACTATTGTGATCACTGTAATTGTAGGCTACACTTCTGTTTAGTTCATTTACTTACCTTATTTCCCTCTGAATTGTGGTTTCTGGAAAATGGATAGAAAGACCCAAGTTGCATCCAGTGCAAGCAGAGTTCGTAGGTGGTGTTGTAGTTAAATCCACAGATATCAGCACCTATCTAGAGAAAAAATAGAGTCGTTGGATAAGTGTTTGTGATTGTAGGATATTGACAATCTAGATTGAAATCTAAATTGTAGGGTATCGACATACATATTGTACAAATATGTGAAGGATGAGTG
>VWYK01119735.1:3353-17517 GCA_013399775.1 Semnornis frantzii
CAGGAGCCGAACCCCCCAAGCCATGCCCCCCAGCACCACATCCCAGCCCAACCCCCAGCTGGCTGCAGCCTCCTTTGAGCAGGCAGCTGCGGAGGTCTTCCCTGCGCCGCCTCTCAGAGTCGGGCAGGTTGAGGGCGAGGAGGGAGCAGGAGCTGCAGAAAGTGGGCAGGCCATGAGGCAGCTGCACTTACCCTGCCGTTGGTCTCCCCTTTCCACCATCCCTGGTCCCCACCAATCCTGCTGTAGATCCTGACCACGTCTCCTTCCCGCAGCGACAGCTCCCGCATGTCCCGCGCCGCGAAGTTGTAGCGAGCCACTGCCGTCCCTATGACCCGTGGGGTGAACACTGCCAGGGCACAAAGCAGGCCACGTTGGCAGCTGCCCCCCCCACCACGAGGCACCAGCCAAAGCCTGGGGAAAGCTTGGGGGAAGGTTCAACCTGGGTTTCCCCCCGCCAAGGCTCAACCTGCCACGGTGGCGCCGGCAGCCGGAGCCAAAGTGCTCCCTGCGCTGGGGGTCCCTGGGTTAGGAGTGGATCCCTGCTGGGCTTTAAGCAGCTCTGCCTCTTTCTGCTGATCAGGGGAGTCCAGGAGGGGGGTTGCTGGGGTGAGGGACACCTCAGTGTCCCCCACCTCAGGTGGTGAAAGGTTTCATGGGAATATATAAATAAAGCAATGGGGAAAATCCTGCCCCAGTACCAAAATGAGGTCTGGCTGCTGCACAGTTCCCAGCACCTGATGGGATCAGCTTGAGAAAAGATTTCACTCATCAGCTTCTGCTCCCAAAAAGTGACTTCTCCCAAAAAGTGACTTCTTGGGATTGGCTTCTCCTAGAGATGCTGAGCAAAACCTCAATGTTTCGGCCTCACAGAGGAGCAAGTCACAAACCTGCTGCCATCCCTTGCTCCTGTCCCTGCCAGGCTGCAAGCAGGAGCCTTGGAAACCTGCTTCCCTAACAGACCAGCACCCTGCAAACCCCAATGCTGACCAACAGCTTGGGATGAGCAGCATTGTCCCAGGAGCCATCCCAGGTCCAGACCTCCACCAGCACCGCAGATCTCCATTGCTTCAGGCAGGGGATGCTCAGGGGGATGCACAGGAGGAGGAGCAGCAGGAGGGGGAGACAGGGTCAGTGCTCAGCACCCCTGCTCCAGGGACTGAGCATGGGGGGGAAGGAGGCTGGAGAGCAACAGTAGGAGGCTGGAGAGCAACAGTGGGAGGGGAGGAGATGGGCAGAGGAGGAGGAAAAATGCAGCTCCTCTGAAGTTTGCAACAAAAAAATCCCCACCCTGATGGGACAAGCTTGGGTGAGGCTCCTCTACTTGTCCCAGTGTGAAAAGTTTGCAAACCAAGGTTGAACTGAAGTTGGAGGGAAAGCTTTGCCCAGGTTTTCAGCACTCAGGATGGAAGGAGGTGAGGATGGTGATGGAGATGCTCCAGGCAGACACACAATGAGGGCTCATCCAGCCTCACCAGGCTGGAGGATGGAGCCAGAACCACAGCAGCTTTGAACTCCTTCACCAGGAGCTTGCTCAGAGCCCACTGCTGCACAGATTGCCTTCTGTGAGACTGCCTATGCAGCTCAAGGATCCCAGATTCCCAGGAGTTGGGCCTAATCCCTTAAAAAACCAAAAGTGTTCTTCCCAAAGAGGGCACAGAGGAAAGCAGCTGTGGCTTTGCCCATGGTTTCCCCTGTCCAGCCCGAACAAGAAACTCAAAACTTCAAAGGGGAAGAACCAAACTGGCACAGTTTTGCTCTGATCCCTGCCAAGCAGCCAGGAAGGCACCAGCATGTAGTGGGGTCCAAAAGCTGGAGCACCACAGCACTCTCTGCAGGGAGCCTGAGCTCCCAAAACACATTTGATTCCCCCCCCCAACATACTCAGCAAGGGGCTCCTGAGCAGCCTCAGATACCAGAGCTCAACAACTGCTGGACACTGAGATGTTCTCCTTGTAGAGCAAGGAGGAATGGTCTGGAGGATGGTGAGATGCCAGTGCTGGTTTGGTGAAACACATGGGAGAAGCAGGACAAGCTTGAAGCACATCATAAGACCCCAATGTGCCAGGATTCACTTGTGGGTTCATTTTAGCCTCTTTTCTCAAATAGTGGCAACTCCATCTCCTCCCTGCCTTGATGCTGGGGAGAGGGGGGGGAGTGCATTTTGCTCCCAGCCAAGCTTTGGTTAATTAACTCATTTCCAGGCTGGTCCCCCACTGGAGATCCTCTGAACTGCCTGTGAGTGATGCAGGACAGCAGAGACCCCCCACACGGGTCTTGCTGGTGATGGCTTTCAAGCTGGGGATGCTGCAGCCTGGGGATGGCAGCAGATCTCTCTGCCACTGGTACCTGACCAGAAGGGACTGGAGGAGCTCTGAGAAGAAAAGTTGAGGCCCTGAGGACTGAGAAAAGAAAAGTTGTAGGAAGCACAGGAGGCTGCAAGGGGTTAGAGAGAAACAGAAAGAGGCAGAAGAGGCATTAAAAGGGAAATCAAAGTAAAATAAGTGTTAGAATGCAGCAAGTTTTAAAAAGCCACCAGAGAAATACAGAGCAAAGCATGCAGGAGGTCCTCAGACAGGCTTGGAGCTGGGACAGCAGGCAGCAGGTCCAGCCACGGGCAAAGGTCACAGAATCAAAAGTTGGCTGGAAGAGACCTTTCAGATCATCACTTCCAACCCTGCACTAAACCAGGTCCCTCAGCACCACATCTCCATGGCTTCCAAAGCCCCTCCAGGGATGGGCACTGCCCTGGGCAGCCTGGCCCAGAGCTTGCCAACCCTTTTGGAGGGAAGAAATCGTTCCTCATGCCCAACCTGACCCTCCCCTGGTGCAACTTTGAGGCCATTCCCTCTGGTCCTGTCACTCCTGCAGCTGCATTTTATGCAAAAGGATGTTTGAGTAGCTCCTAAAATCCACCTTTTTGGGTGTCCTTTTCAAACATCCCTTGGGAAAAGGCCTTAAACCCACAGTGCTCAGCCCCAAAGTGCATCCACACCATTTGACTATTTTTTCCCCCCACACATTGATCATTTCCCCCACACACATTGATCATTTTTTCCCCACAAAATTGACCATTTTTCCTCCACAAATTGATTATTTTCCCTCCACAAATTCACCATTTTTCCCCCCACAAATTGATCATTTTCCTCCCTACGAATTCATCATTTTTCCCCCCAGAAATAGATCATTTTCCCCCCACAAATTGATCATTTTCCCCCCACAAATTGATCATTTTCCCCCCCATTTTTCCCCCCACAAACTGATCATTTTCCTCCCTATGAATTGATCATTTTCCCCCCAGAAATTCATCATTTCCCCCCCACAAATTGACCATTTCCCCCCAATAAATTGATCATTTNATTCCCCCCCACAAACTGATCATCCCTGAAACAAAATGAACCATTTTCCACCACTGCTCATTGTGCTTCCTACCTGCTTTGGTTATTTTCTTTTTTCCTTGTTTTTTTTTTTGTTGTTTTTTTTTAATTACTACTACTTTTAGGTCCAGACTTAACCATTTCTCTCATCCCCTCCATTAAAGGAGCCCTGCTGGTATTCAAACCAACCATCCCAAGTCCCACTGGAACTGGATCCACTCAAACACAGGCACAGAGGCTCAGGTGGGCAGGCTAAGACCTGATACAGACCTCACTCCCCCTGGGCTGCTCCTCCAGCCACAGCTCTTCTCCCAACAGGATCAGGGTGGGGGAAAACCAGCCCCAGAGCAGAGGCTGTGGAACCACAGGAGGGAGGACACCAGCAAAAGCTCTCCCTGGGTGGCTGCACCCACCCTGTGGAGCTGCAGGAGCTCACAGCAGCGGCACCAAGGCTCAGCTCACAGAATCAAAGGGCTTGGAGAGGACCTCTGAAGACCTTCTAGTCCAACATCCCTGCTAGAGCAGCATCACCTAGACTAAAGCACTCAGGAACACGGCCAGGAGGGGGTTTTGAATGCCTCCAGAGGCTGAGACTCCACAACCTCTCTGGCTTGGATCCCCCCAGACCCCTTCCCTAAGACCCATCCCCAAAACGCCACCAGCGGAATGCTCCTTTGCCAACTGGGAGGCTCCAGCCCTACAGCAAAGCTCCCAAATCTCTCCTACAGCTTGCTGAGAGGCTGAGATGTGCCAGCAGGGGCCTTAAGGGCTGCCCACCTGCAGTGTTGAGCTGGGTTTTACCTGGGGAGCGAGTGAAGGTCCTGGAGGTGGAGCGCTCTCGAGACTTGTAGGGGTACTTGAGGGTGGTGTCCAGCTGCTTGAAGCTCTCCTTCAGTGAGTGGCTCTGGTAGTACTCAACCAGCTCCTGGGAAAGGGTGGAGAGGCTCTTGGCTGTCTCTGCCATCCCTTGCAAGACTTTACCAGGGGTGGTGGCCAGCCTCAAAAGGAGGCTACAGAAACCTACCAGCAAGCTTTCAAACTTCTTGGCTTCGGTGATGTGAATCCAATTGTCCTTCTCCACCACCTTGATGTGCTTCACCTCCTCGTTGAACCTGCCAATGGTAGCAGAGGCAGTGAAGAAAATGGAGTTGCTCCATGGTCAGGTTCCCCAGTTAGCAAATGAAGCCTCAGTGACAAAGTGCAACTCACTTAATGCTGATGGCGAAGCGCTCGGCCTCGGCTGGGCGCTCCCTGATCAGGTAGGTGCCACTGACATGAGACTTGAGCAGGTTGTCTGTCTGCTGCCTCTCCATGTTCCCTGCAAACCTGAGCCCAGAGGTTGACAGAATTAATCCAAGCCACTAAACCAAGCAGCACCTGGCATTAAAACAGGTGTGGGTCAGCCACACTAAAAGGATGCTGTTTGGTTTTGAGGCGCAAAGGGTGAGGAGGAAAAGCCTCATCCAGGTCTCATCCCAAACCCTCCTGAGCAGAAAAGTGCCCTGAGATCCACCAGAAGCTGCTCAGCCTCTGAGCAGAGAGGATGCAGAGTGCAGCCTCTTCCCTTTCAAGTGTTTTTCCCACTAATTAGGAATCAGTTCCCAGGTTGAAGAGGCTGCAGTGGGAGTTGGAGAGTGGGGAAGAGTTGAGACTCCTGAGTCTGCAAACCCCAGCTGGAGCTGGAGGGAAGGAGCAGCAGAGAGGCCAAGCACAGCCTCTCCTGCCAAAGCAGGGACTGCTTCCTTCCTCCCAAACCACTTTTCTAGGCACAGAAGAGAGGAAGGGAAACTTCAACTCTCTCTTTATTTTGCCTCTGATCTTCTCCATCCCCTCTGATGCTGCGAGGGCTACACCAGGTTTCGACCATAGAATCCAGGTTGGTTGGAAGAGACCTTTCAGACCATCATGGCCATGGGGCAGGTGGGGCACGAAGCTGCTCTGCATTCAGCATCAGAGTGGATTCCTGCCCCAGGCACAAGGCTGACACATCCCAGAATGGTTTGGGGCTGGAAGGGACCTCCAGAAACCATCCAGATCCAACCCCTGCCGGCAGCCAGAGCAGCATCACCTTAGGGCAGGTCACACAGGAAGGCACCCAGGTGTGTTTTGAATGTCTCCAGAGAAGGAGACCCCACAGGCTGTCTGGGCAGCCTGCTCCAGGGCTGCTCTGACCTTTCTGGGGCAGAGGAGGGCTGTGCCCAGGGGTGGGCAGGGACTCACCACGGGTATGCTGTGTAGTCGATCTCCCGCGAGGGCGGACGGCTGTTGGGAGGCTGCAAAGAGAGGCTTTGGTTACTACTGATGGCCACCCAGCAGCACCTCACCAAGCTGCAGAGCAGCTCTAGGGGGAGAGAGCTCCATGGGAGAGCTTTCACCTGCCAAGATGTTTCAGAAGCATTGGCTTCAGCAGTGCAGGGCAGCATTGTAGAACCAGAGAATCGGTTGGGCTGGAAAAGGTCTCTAAGGTCACCCCAGTCCAACCAGCAACCCAACACCACCAAACCATGTCCCCAGCTGGCATTTCCACCTGGAGCACCTCTCCAGGGCTGCTGACTCCACCACCACCTCCCTGAGCAGCCTGTTCCATGCTTGACCACTCTTGAAGGGAAGAATCTTTTCCCTAATGCCCAGCCTGAACCTCCCCCGGCACAACTCGAGGCTGTTCCCTCTTGCCCTGTCACTTCTTCCATGTGAGGAGAGGCCAACCCCAACCAACCTGCCACCCCAAGGTCATGAGGAAGCAAAAGGCCTCATTCAAGGTCCAGGGGTTCCCTGGAAGGACTAAAGCCTGGAGTAGAAGGCTGAGAAGAGCAACAGAGCAGCACCTCCCACAGCAGCCCCCAGTGCTCCCAGTTCCACTTCCTCCTTGGCACTCACCCTTGCATCCACAGGGCAGGGCTTCACTGAGGAGCTGGGGAAGTAACCTGACTTCTTGGTCTGCAGCAGCCTGCCCTGCAAAGCCAAGCTGGGGGTCAGTCTGGGCTGTGCACAGCCACCAATGGCTTGGTCACACAGGGATGGGGACAGGCTCCAAACTGCCTCACAGTGTTTTGTGACCCCCCACCTTCAGCTCCAAACCCATAGAGACAAAAGGGATCAGAGGATCACTGTTTGGGTTGGAAAAGCCCTCCAAGGTCATCGACCCAAGCCCACTGTGGCCACTACAGCATGGCCCCAGGTGCCATGGGCACACATTTCATAGAATGGGAAGGTTGGAAGGGACCTCAAGGAGCAGCCAGTTCCAACCCCTTGCCATAGGCAGGGACACCTCCCATTAGTACAGGTCACTCAAGGACTCATCCAGCCTGGCCTTGAACACCTCCAGGGAGGTTGTGGAGCACAGAAGCACACAATGTGAGCAAAGATCACATTGGGTGCTTCTGTGCTCCACAACCTCCCTGGGCAACCTGTGCCAGTGTTTCTCCACCCTCAACCTGTGCCAGTGTCTCACCACCCTCACTCCAAACAACTTCCTCCTAACAGCCACTTTCAATCTCCCCTCTGACACTTCAAACCCATTCCCCTTGTCCTGCCATTCCCAGCCCTTGGCAATAGTCCCTCCCCAGCCTTCCTGCAGCCCCCTTCAGATCCTGCAAGGCCACTCCAAGCTCTCCTGGAAGCCTTCTCCTCTGCAGGCTGCAGAGCCCCAACTCTCTCAGCCTGAATACCCCCAGGGATGGGGACTCCACCACCTTCCTGCGTAGCTGGTGGTGCAGAAGTCACTGGTTTGAAACTCTCTGGGAACTGCTCTCACCTCCCACCAGGGTGAGTCAGGGTCCCCCCTCAGCAGCTCGATCACATCCCCGATTTGAAAGGTCAGCACTGGCTTCCCAGGGGGGGCTGGGTTGCCATGGTAATTCTGGATAGCCACCATTTTAGGACCTGGGAGAGAAGCAGAGATTTCAGCCCCCTCCCTGTATGCAAAATCCCAACCCCAAGCCCTCCTCTCCTGGAGCCCTGTTGATCCTCATCCTCCCCGCAGCCACAAACCCAACAGCTCTGGCAGGCAGTGTCTGGGGGCAGGGAGCATGAAAGCAGAGAGGCTTCAGTGCCCACAGCCTGGGCTCCTGCAGTTCCATGGATGGTTGAGTCCTCCAGGCAAAAAAAAAAAAAAACAAAGCCCTGAAGGACTCAGGAGCCAAACTGAAGCTCCCAGCTCTGCCCCTGGACTTGAACCCTGCCAGGGCAGCCTGAGGCAGTGCCTGGTTGGGTTCAGTGCTGACCTCCAGGATTGCAAAAAGGGAGCAGTGAACTCTTGGCTCCCACTGAGCTTCAGCTGGACCTGGGACCCAAACAGGCCTGGAAGCTCATGGGCAAAGTCCAGCTGCCTGGCCAACAACTGCATATTAAATAACCTTCTCCAGCTGCACTACAGCCACAGTCCCCAGCCCCAGAGTGCTTCCCCACCTCTGCCTCTCCCTGCCCAGGCAGACCATGATCTGCTTTCTACTCTTTTGCAGCCAGCAGTTTTGATTCAGGTCCCTTGCTGCCAGGCTTGGCTTCCCTCTCCTTGGAAGCAGCACAAAACCCAAATTGTTCCTTCTCCTCTGAGGCACAGCATGGGCAGGGCAGGTCCTGCACTCTGTCCAGGCTACTTTTGAAGCAAAAAAAAAACCCCAAAACACCCAAACAAACAACCCAGGATCTTGTGGCAACCATCACAGCCAAGTAACCCAGCAGAGGGAAGGACAGGGGCAGTGAGATGCTCCCCATCAGCAACAAACCACCATGCCAGGAGGGGTTTGGTCTGCTTTGAAGGATGGTTCTGCCTGAGGAGATTTGCCAGGCTCTCCTTTCTTGCTCCTGTGATGTCCTTTAGTCACAGGGCAGAGCAGAGAGAACACCCAAAGGAACAAGGTGGGTGAAGGTTTTGCTCAGAGAGGAGCTGGAGCTTTCTGCAGTGCCAGGAGGGACCTCAATGCCTCATTGCTTGCCAATGCTCCTCTCAGAAAGAGCTTCCCCCCACCCCCTGCAGCCTGCTCAGTGCCAGGGCCAACAGCAGGCACAATCAAGAGGCTGACTCTAGTTGCTGCCCACAGTGATGTCCTTACCAGGTCCAGCACCCAGGGAATCCTGCAAAGAGAGAGGAAAAAGTCTCCATGAGGACATGGCAGTCTCAGAGCTCTCCATGAGCCCCCACCTGGAGCCACTGGCATGAGAAACCCTGTCCTGAAACCCCCCTGGTACCTCCCCAGCCCATGGTACTTATCCCAGCTGGCTGCTGGCTGTGGTGCTGCAAAACTGGGCCAGTTTCAGGCTGGAGAAGCAGCCACTGGTCTCCAGTTCCGCCCCCTCACCACGTTGCTAGGACCCCCAAGGTCAGTGCTGGGTCTACTCAAGAGCTGCTCCCACCCAGACTGGGCAAGGACACAGGTACTGCCCAAGGCAGGGAGGGGGAGAAGCAGGAAAGAGCCTTCAAACAACATACCTGGTCTGCTGAAGAACCTGCAAGAGAAATGGTGAAGGAAGAGGTTAATTTAGCAGGCCACAAACCCAATTTTCTGCTTCCCTTGATGCTGTGAGTGTCAATAAACCAGCAGCAGTGCCTGGACATGATGGAGGAATCAGGAGGAGTGTGGCCAGCAGGTCAAGAGAGGAGATTCTGCCCCTTCAGCTCTGCTCTGCTGAGACCCCACCTCAAATCCTCTGCCCAGTTCTGCTGCAAGGTGCAATAATTCCAGTCTGCAGGTGCCATGCTGTGCCCTCTGGTGACAGGACAAGGGCTGATGGGTTTAAGGTGAAAGGAGGAGGTTTAGACTAGAGAGAAGGAAGGTGATGGAGGAAGCACAAAGTTGGGCTCACTTCAGTCACCACCCTGCAGTGGGTGGTCAAGAACTGAGGATGGGCTGGAGCCAGACAAGGACACAGCTCACATGAAGTGCTGTGGTTTGGTTTCTTCCTCCATCCATTCCCCACCCAGAGCCTCCTTGTGACAGTTCCTGCCCCAGGCAGGGTCAGGGCTCAGAGCCAGCAGAGCAGAGGTTTGCCCAGTGGAGACCACAGGCCTCATCTTTTGCTGTGCTCTGAGGGGTCTGGGGCTGAGAGGTCTCCTCATGCAAACCTGATTCCTGCCATGGACCTCCAGGCTTTCAGTCACCAACAGCTCCTGATGAAGAACAGGGTGCCAGGGAGGTTGTGGCTGCCCTCTCCCTGGAGCTGGTCAAGCCAGCCAGGTGGGATGAGGCTTTAAGCAACCAGGGCTGGTGGGAGGTGGTCCCTGCCCATTGTAAGGGGCTCGGACTGGCTGAGCTTTGAGGTCTGTTCCATCTCAAGCCAGTCTGTGACTCCCTGCTCATGGCAAGGAGCTGGAACTGGCTGAGGTTTGAGGGCTCTTCCAACTCAAGCCAGTCTGTGACTCCCTGCTCATGGCAGGGGCTGGAAGTGGCTGAGCTTTGAGGTCTTTATAAGAAAGCTGGGGACAGATCTCTGAGCAGTGCCTGTTGTGACAGGACAAGAGGTGATGGATTTGCACTAAGAGAGAGAAGGAAGAAGTTCTTAACACTGAGAGTGGAGAGAGCCTGGCCCAGGTTGCCCAGAGAGGTAGGAGCTGCCAGTCCCTGCAACCAGCCCAGGTCAGCTTCTTTGGGGCTCTCAGCAACCTGCTCTGCTGGCTGCAGGGTGTTGGACTGGATGAGCTTTAAAGGTCCCTTCCAACCTAAACCATTTTAGGATCATTTGCCTGTCCCAGGGAGCATCCCAGCTCCTCCAGGAGACCTAAATCCAATTCCCTGCCAGGTGCCTGTCAGCAGAGAACATCCAACATGAGTTTGTCTCCATGCCATGGGTGTTGGGTTTGGTTTTGCTGGGGAAGGGAAGTTTCCACCTGAGGGAAAGGAGGAAAGCCAACAGGGATGCTTTTGGGAAAGAGGAAAACCAGCAGGGATGCTTTTGGGAAGAGAGGAGAGCCAACAGGGATGCTTTTGGGAAAGAGGAAAACCAACAGGGATGCTTTGGGAATAGAGGAAAACCAGCAGGAATGCTTTGGGAAGAGAGGAGAACCAAGAAGAATGCTTTTGGGAAGAGAGGAAAAGAGGAAAACCAACAAGAATGCTTTTGGGAAAGAGGAAAACCAGCAGGGATGCTTTTGGGAAGAGAGGAAAAAGGAAAACCAGCAGGGATGCTTTGGGAAGAGAGGAAAAAGAGGAGAACCAGCAGGGATGCTTTGGGAAGAGAGGAAAACTAAGATGCTTTTGGGAAGAGAGGGGTTCTAAGCAAGCTGCTCTGCTGGCTGCAGGGGGGTTGGCCTGGATGAACTTTAAAGCTCCCTTCCAGCCCAACCCATCCTCTGGCTCTGCACTTGGATGTTGCTGTGCACTGCCAGCCATCAGTGCTCTGCAGAGCAAAGCCCTCAGATCATCCTGGCTCTGGACAGCCTCATCTAGGGGAGGGTGTCCCTGCCCATGGCAGGGGGTTTGGAACTGGCTGATCCCTGTGGCCCCTTCCAACTCTGCCTGATTCTCTGAGCCTCAGGTATTCACCTCCTGGGCACAAGCTGCTCGTGGGCTGGAGTAACTCACCCATCTTGCAGGGAGGAATGATCTCCAAGCACTCCTTGTGAGCACCTGCTCCACACTTGGGGCAAAGATAGCCCTGGTAGAAGGTTCCTCTGCACAAAAGAAGTCAGAAAAGTCCTAATTCAGCCTCAGCTTTGGAGATTTTTTTGACTTGCTGTGTTTCAAAGGGAGAGGTGGAAAAGCTGGAGGGAGGTTGCTCACCTCAGGAACATCCTGCAGGCTTTGCAGTTGGTAGTCTTCTCAAAGGTGTACATCTGAAAGTTGTGATGATTTGCATTGGCTTTCTCTGGTTTGATGTTGGACCTAAGGGAAAGGACCAGAGTGGAGGTTAGCAACCTGTCCCTGCCAGCCTGGCCCTTGCCCCTGAGCTGGCACAGCAGCTGCTGCCTGCATTTTGGTCACCACAGGGACAGAAAGACAATCAAGTGTGACAGCAGGCTCAGGGCTTGACTCTGCAGAGGAAGGATTTTGCTCATCAACCTTCCCCTGAGACAACCTTCCTGGATTTGGACTTGTTGGTGTGGTGGGGGCCACATCCTGCTCTGCTCAGGACCAGCAGCTGGAGCCCCCAGCACAGGAAGGACATGGAAGTGTTGGAGCCAGTGCAGAGGAGGCCAGCAAGATGCTGAGAGGGCTGCAGCAGCTCTGCTGTGAGGACAGGCTGAGAGAGTTGGAGCTCTGCAGCCTGGAAAGGAAAAGGCTTCCAGGAGAGCTTGGAGTGGCCTTGCAGGGTCTGAAGGGGGCTGCAGGAAGGCTGGGGAGGGACTATTGACAAGGGCTGGGAATGGCAGGACAAGGGGAATGGGTTTGAAGTGTCAGAGGGGAGATTGAAAGTGGCTGTTAGGAGGAAGTTGTTTGGAGTGAGGGTGGTGAGAGACTGGCACAGGTTGCCCAGGGAGGTTGTGGAGCACAGAATCACAGATCTTTGATCATGTTGGGTGATTCTGTGCTCCACAACCTCCCTGCAGGTGTTCAGGACCAGGTTGGATGAGGCCTTGAGTGACCTGTGCTAGTGGGAGGTGTCCCTGCCTATGCCAGGGGCTTGGCACTGGCTGATCCTTGAGGTCCCTTCCAACCTTCCCATTCTATGACTCTATGATCCCCTTCCTCCAGCCCCAGGTGCTCCACACGTGGCCTGACACTACTGCAGAGCTGTCCCACACATGCTTTGGGAGAGGATTTCATGCTGGACCCAAGCTCCCTTTGCACAAGGACCCATCCTGCAAGCCCCCTTGAGCTCCCCCCCACCCAGAGGCTTGGCTATCAGAGCTGCCCTCCAGCAATCTGCTGGCACAGGGCACTGCTCCCCACCCCCTCCCACTCAGGGCTTGGCAACCTGCTGGGGCTCACATTGCCATTTCAAACTGCTCCATCCATTTCCTCTTCATCTCCTCTGTCTTGCAGAAGAACTGGAAGCCCTGCTTGCCCTGAAGGTGGATTAGGTAGAAGCCATAGGACCACTGCAAGAGAACAGGAGAGAGCTGCTGGCACCTGGGCAGTGAAACACAGCACTGAATAACTGCTCTCAGTGCCTGCCCCACCTCCCCCTTCTGCAGCACCACTGACCCCCTGCAAAGGTACCAGCAGGGAAGGAGGATGGAGACCTCCATGTCCAACACAGCACAACTAAAGATGCCTGCATCAGCTTGGTGCTGCTCCTAAAGCCAGCCAGGATTTCATGGTGGCAGATGAGAGAACCTACATTTTTTCTGCTCCACTGGATACCCCCCCTTGGCCATTCTCTCTCTCTCCTTGACAGCAGCTGACAGCCCAGGAGGAGCATCTGACCTGCCCACTGCACATATGTTCTGCCTGTCTCATTACCACCCCACATGGCATAAAGGGGAGAGGAAATGGAGTGCTCTGCTTACCATCTTCCCATGAGACTGGAAAGCAGAGGAGAGCAAAGTGGAAACATATTTGGTTAGAACACAAAGCCAGCAGCACCTGTGCAGCACCCAAGGGGCAAGTTTGGCCACTCTTACCCCACTGCCACCTATCCCATTGGCACAGCAGCATCTAAGTGGGCTCTCAGTGGGTTATTGGGACGTGGAGCAGGGCCAGAGGAGGGTGAAGGGTCTGGGGAAGTGGAGGTTTTTTTCTTCTGGAGAAGAGGAGGCTGTGGGGAGGCCTCATTGCTCTCTACAGTTCCCTGAAAGGAGCCAGGTGGGGGTTGGGCTCTTCTCTCTAATTTGAGGTGATAGGATGAGAGGAAATGGCCTGAAGTTGTGCCAGGGAGGCTTAGGCTGGAGATTAGGACAAGCTTATTTGCTGTAAGAGTGGTCAGGGCTTGGCACAGGCTGCCCAGGGAGGTGGTGGAGTGCCCATCCCTGGAGGTGTTTAGAGAAACCTGTGGCCATGGCACTTTGGGGCAGTGGTGGTGGTGAGCTGAGGCTTGGACTGGATGATCTTAGAGCTCTTTTCCAACTCAGACAGTTCTATGCTTAAGCTGATGGCTCTCTGCTAAGTGGGTAACTGGGAGGCCTGCCTTCAGGGTTTTTCCTCCAGGGCTGCAGGCCAAGCCTGAAAGCAGCAGCACAGTGATGCTGCAGCAGCACAGTGATGCTGCAGCAGCACAGTGATGCTGCAGCAGCACAGTGATGCTGCAGCAGCACAGTGATGCTGCAGCAGCACAGTGATGCTGCAGCAGCACAGTGATGCTGCAGCAGCACAGTGATGCTGCAGCAGCACAGTGATGCTGCAGCAGCACAGTGATGCTGCAGCAGCACAGTGATGCTGCAGCAGCACAGTGATGCTGCAGCAGCACAGTGATGCTGCAGCAGCACAGTGATGCTGCAGCAGCACAGTGATGCTGCAGCAGCACAGTGATGCTGCAGCAGCACAGTGATGCTGCAGCAGCACAGTGATGCTGCAGCAGCACAGTGATGCTGCAGCAGCACAGTGATGCTGCAGCAGCACAGTGATGCTGCAGCAGCACAGTGATGCTGCAGCAGCACAGTGATGCTGCAGCAGCACAGTGATGCTGCAGCAGCACAGTGATGCTGCAGCAGCACAGTGATGCTGCAGCAGCACAGTGATGCTGCAGCAGCACAGTGATGCTGCAGCAGCACAGTGATGCTGCAGCAGCACAGTGATGCTGCAGCAGCACAGTGATGCTGCAGCAGCACAGTGATGCTGCAGCAGCACAGTGATGCTGCAGCAGCACAGTGATGCTGCAGCAGCACAGTGATGCTGCAGCAGCACAGTGATGCTGCAGCAGCACAGTGATGCTGCAGCAGCACAGTGATGCTGCAGCAGCACAGTGATGCTGCAGCA
>VWYK01119739.1:0-19619 GCA_013399775.1 Semnornis frantzii
AGATGTTTTTATGGAATAATTGAATTAATGGAAGAATCGTGGTTTTAAAATTCTGAATACTGCACCGGAAACTGGGTTAGCAAGAGAAGAAAATCTTAACTGGGAGGATAGAAGTAGCTTGCGTGAAGTTAATGAATCTGAACAAACAAAACTAATGGACAAATGTATGAGCTTACAGGCAAGACTGTGCATATTCCAGATTTTCCCCCAGAAAGATGAGATGCCAAAATGCCAGAAACCAGCAGAGGGTCAGAAACTGGAGTAAATGAGGATGAGGTATGTGGAAAAGGGATGGAAATGTGAAGTCTTGTTTAATTTTTATTTAGCATTATGACATTAACTTTTTCTGTGGCCCAAGGTAAGATGCTTAACCTCTGGACCCTCACATATAAAGCAGGTATAAAAATGAATGTTTGTGCTAGTTCATAAAGTAATCATACTCTAATCTTTTAGATCATTATATGAGCTGTTCCTTGACCTGGATTTTTGCCGCCTTTGTTCTTTGAGTACTCTTCTACAGTGGTAGTAGTTCTGCTTCTATTTTAATATTGTGGAGCAACATGATCTGTCATGTAAAAGAAGTTATCATGACATATATGTACATAATACAGTGATTGATAATAATATGTCAAAGCATGACATATAGCCTTAAACTCACCCAAAAATTACCTTTTGCCACATATTAATACCCAATATGCGGTGTACTTTTGTGGTGCAAGTCTCACATTATCTCAAAACAGTGATACTGAAGGGAAATAGCTCATTAAACATTTGTGATGGGAAGATTCAAGTGTATCAGGCTTAAAAACCTTTTAGTTGAAAATCTGCATGTCCGAGCTGTGGTCCTGTAATATCATTTAAGTTCAGACAAATATGGGAGTAAAAAAAGTAGTCATCCATTTTCTTAGGCGCCCCAAATAGGAAGAGGTAGAAATCTGTTTTACAAAGGCAGCTCAGTTTTTTAAATCCTGCAAGAATATAAACAGAGAACTATAGTAAAGCTTAGTTTTGACCATCATGTATGTAATGGTGGCTAACTCTTGATGGTTAGGGAAAGAAAAGCATCTGTGCACTCAATAATATTTTTCACTAACACAGCTCAGAAAATTAGCAGCACAGATGTATCAATGTGTTTGCCACACCGACACATTAGACCGCTTAGGTTTAAGCTTATTACTTTAATGAGCAACATGCAGTGGTAGTAATAGACCTATTTGGGGTTTACCCACCCATATGAAACATGAGGTTTTTCTGTTCAATAAGTAAAAAAAAAACAACCAACCTTATTACCTTAATTTTGATCCAGATGGAAAGAGTATCTCCAAACATGTCGAGTTCTCAGAAAACTCCTCACATTTTAAATGTGAGATGAATGCATTTAATTTGTATTATTTCTTTCTTCCACTGAAGTCTTTGTTACAGGAATGTTTTCATGTTATACCATTTCCTGCACTTCTTACAACCTTTGTCACATGAATAAGATATCAGAACAGTAATGACTAATATACAGTATTCTGTGTCTGCTGGTGCTATACTGTACTACCGTGACCTTTGCAGTATGAGGTATGCTGATTGGCTGTCCATTTCACCTCTTCCCCACAAGTTAATAAGGCTGTAAAAAGGAGAGAACTTGAAATAGCCAGCCAGTCAAATTACAGAATATTGAAAAGGTCAGATCAGTACAGCACACAGAAAAAAATTATGGAATATATGAGGCATTAAAATTCTTGTGACAATGATTATAACAGGAACAGAAAAGGATACCCATTTATGTTATTACAATCTAGTGAACCCCATAGGATGACAGACCCTGGACAGTAATAATTTACGCACCACTGGCCCACAGGAGCTTTATTCACCTATTTACAGAGGTACTCAGTAACAGAAATGCATCTCTGCTTGGGTGCCCTCTTCAAAGTGTCCACCCAAAACTACACAGAACCTTCAAACACAAATACTCAGCACCTAGTGTGATGTGTGAAGCTTAGCACTTTTGAAGAATGATTTTGAATGAAATATGTGTTTTGTGTGTTTGTTTCAAGTATACATACTTTGAAAGTATGAGTTGCATCAAAAGAAGTGTGGCCAGCAGGTCAGGGGAGATGCTTCTCTCCATTTGCTCCACTCTGGTGAGACCCCAACGGGAGTACCGGGACTCCAGTTCTGGAGACCCTATTACAAGAAAGATATGAACATGCTAGAATGTATCCATGAGGACTCTCAGAGGGCTGGAGCACCTCTCCTGGGAGACAGACTGAGAGAGCTGGGCTTGTTCAGTCTGAAGAAGAGAAGGCTTTCAGGAGACCTTATGTGGCCTTCCAGTGTCTGAAGGTGGCCTACAGAAAAGCTGATGAGGGACTTTTTAGGATGTTGAGTAGTGACTCACAAGGTGGAATGGAGCAAAACTAGAAGTGGGTAGATTCAGATTGGATGCTAGGAAGTTCTTTACCATGAGGGTGGTGAGACACTTTAAAAGGTTGCCCAGGGAGGTGGTGGAAGCCCTATCCCTGGAGGTCTTTAAGGCCAGGATGGATGAGACTTTAAGCAACCTGATCTAGGTGAGGTGTCCCTGCCCGTGGCAGGAGGGCTAGAACTAGATGATCCTCGAGGTCCCTTCCAGCCCTGACAATTCTGTTATTCTATGAACTTATGTATCTGGATATTATTTATCTCTAATTTCTTAATGTAGATAATGTTATACTGAAAAACTGAGATACCTTGATCTGATATAAACTAGGGAAAAAAGAGGCATAGCACAGGTTTTTCTCAAGTTCCAGACTTAGCCTAAGAATTTCCTCTGAAATGTTAGAGGAAACATGGAACAGAAAGGCTAGTAAAAGAACAAAACCATCATGATGCAAAAAAATGGAGAGATTAAGGAGCATAGAGAAGTCTTTTGTGTCTGCAAAGGTTTTAGTCTTTCTTGAGAGGTTACAGGAGGTGGTGGCCCTGAGTCCTCTTCCATCTTAATTCATCTTTTGATACAGGTGCTTACATATCTAAATTTTGAAATCTGTCATGAACCAGTTCTAAGAGCTTGTTTTCTCCTTAGGTTGTTAATGTTAGTTGTGGCTTGAGGAGATCTTGCTTGTTGGAGGGCTAGTGACTCTGCAGGAACAAGGAGGTATTCTGGTAGAATTATTATTCTGTGTGAATTAAAACAACGTCTCTTAGGACTTTTTCAGCATCTGAGACAGCTGCTGTTCAGGTCTACAGCAAACTTGGTAGACTACAGTAGGGCCTGTAAGCAGGATGGAGAGAAAAACATGAAAAATGGAAAAAGAGGCCTCATCCACTTATACTCACAAACAGGGCCCATATGGAAGCAGTCTAGGCAGGAATGGCACAGACTGATATGACAGTGTTATCGCTATGTCTGTTTCTCTCAGGCTGAACCTGTGTGTCTGCATTTTCCAGCCCACTGAGAGCAAAGTTTGAGCAGTGACAACTGGCAAAGCTGCATATTGCAAAACATCCCCACTAAGACCTGCATTTAAAAAATGCTCTAGCAAGAAAAATATTTAGAAGTAGCAGTAAGGTGCTTGGCCAAAAACTAGGATAAACCACTTTTTGTGTTTAAAATTCAGGTTAGGAAACTTAAAAGTACTCTTCACCTTTTTATTAGAAGCAATGAAGGAATTTAAACTGCTATGTTGTCTATCTCATTGTAAATTTGCAAGTTCATTTTTGAGCTGAATAAAATGGTTATGTAATTACATACTTCTCCTAATTATTGAGTAATTATATACTTCTTATAATTGTCGAGTAATCACTCTGCTATAACTAGAATTTAATGTTACAACTAATTATATAATTACTGTATATTAATGTTGTTATCCAGGCAACTTGCAGTAGAGTGTTATCCTTTTAATTCCTCTTCTGTTACTCAAAACTGTATTCTAAAATGTATTGTATAGCTAACCATTTGAAGAAAGATAAATTTTGGAATAAAAATATCAGCAGAGGAGGTACATGCTCTCATTCTGGGCTCAGATGGATGAGAATATTAACATGTTAAAACCATAAGGTAGCTTGAAAAACTTTAATTTTCTCATGAACCGGGCACATAAATTGCTGTTAGAGAGCCTACTTTTATGCCTGAGGTTTGAATCCATCCTATGTCCCCTGATCTGTCAACACTGGGTTATTAAACTTCCCCACACATTGCAGGTGAAACATTTTAAAAATGCAGGCAGCTAAATCTTTAACTATTTCACTTCACTGGGACCTTAGGAAAGTAAATGTCAGTTTGTCATTTGTAATGGCTTTCTTCTTGTTAATATAACAATAGGTGAATATTACAGTCATATGTTGGGTGGTGGTCACAGCACTGGGACCAATGCTGTTTAACATCTTTGTCAGCAACATGGACAGTGGCACTGAGTGTACCCTCAGCAAGTTTGCAGCTGGCACCAAACTGTGTGGTCCAGTTATGCTGGAGGGATATGGCATCAGAGGAACTTGGACAGGTTTGAGATGTGGGCCCAAGACGACCTCATGAAGTTCAGGGCTGAGTGCAAGGTCCTGCGCGTCAGTCGGGGCAACCCCAAACACAAATACAGGGTGGGTGAGGAGTGTCTCAAGACCAGTCTTGAGGAGAAGGACTTGAGGATGTCAACCAACGAAAAACTCCACATGAACCAGCAATGTGTGTCTGCAACCCAGGGAGGTGATTCTCTCCCCCTACTTTGCTCCCCACCTGGAGTACTGCATCCAGTTCGGGTGCACACNGAGGGGACCTATAAGAAAGAAGTTGGGAAGGGACTTTGAACAGGTTGCCCAGGGAGGTTGTAGATGTCCCCTCCCTGGAGATGTCCAAGGCCTGGTTGGATGAGGCCTTAAGCAACCTGATCTAGTGGAAGCTGTCTCTGCCCATGGCACAGGGGTTGGAATTAGATGATCTTCAAGGTCTCTTCCAATCTAAACCATTCTATATTGCAGACTGCCTGGTGGTGCACAGAAAAAAATGTGATAGGTAATAGAAATACGTTTTATTGGATTATATCTAAACTTGAATTACATAGAGGGATGGTTTTACCGAGGTGCAGAAAGAGGGTTTGCTATACAATTTAAAAGCTAAGACCAAGTAATGTGCATACATTTTTCTAGTCCTATCTGAGTAGCTTGGGTACATAGGTAATCTCAGACAAAATAACTTTGCTTCTGCAGAATTAGTATGTCTGTGTGTGGAAGACGTAAAACGTGGCCGTTCCTCTTGCATGACATGAAGTTTTGCCTCCATAGCTATTTCTAAAATGAGGTCTCTCAGGCTAATGTAAAATTCGGTGAATTTCAAAATAAATCTATCAAGTTACCTGAAGTTATTCTACGTTTGCACCGCTGTAGTCTGTGTGGGCAGTCTGATGCTGTAAGCATGCTATACTCCACATAGAATCTGAACAACGAGGAGCTAGACTACAAAGAAAATTTATAAAAAAGAGTTTTATATTCTGATTCCTTCCCCAAAACCTCAGAAAGTGCCATACTTTACCAGCAGACTAACTGAAAATACCCTTTGTGCAGCTCCAGTGGTCATCAGAATAATAGAGTGAGTTGGATTTGTACCCTAAGTGAATCATGAAGTGTTCATGGAAATCCCAAAACTAAAGTCTGGACTACTCCTTCATGGTAAAATACAATGTGAGCATGACTAAAATCAACAAATCTGCTGCTGCATATGCGCATGTTACTGCATATCATAGAAATATAAGGACAGGCTTGGAAATTTGAGACTCTTCAGCCTGGAGAAGAGAAGGCTTCATGGACACCATAGAGCAGCCTACCAGTATCTGAAGGGGGCCTATGGGAAGGCTGGGGAGGGACTATTGACAAGGTCTTGTAATGACAGGACAAGGGGCAATGGGTTTGAACTGGCAGAGGGGAGATTGAAACTGGATGTTAGGAGGAAGTTGTTTGCAGTGAGGGTGGTGAGACACTGGCACAGGTTGCCCAGGGAGTTTGTGGCTGCTCCCTGCCTCGAGGTGTTCAAGGCCAGGTTGGAGGAGGCCGTGAGTGCCCTGTACTAGTGGGAGGTGTCCCTGCCTATGGCAAGGGGTTGGAACTAGATGATCTTTGAGGTGCCTTCCAACCTTACCATTCTATGATTCTACGATTTTATGAAATATGGAACATTTGAAAAGCTGTTTAAAATAATTAAAAGACAGTTTCTAAGGTTTTTGTGTAGATTTTATTTTTTTATTCTATCTTATTTGGATTACTGTGTAGGGCTCATATGTGAATATTCATTCTGCTGCCTGTGACAATATCCTAATTAATTTAATCTCATTCTTATACCTGTGGTTTCAGACTTGTGTGATTCTGATGTAGCTCATAATGCAGAATTTCTATCAGCTTCAGTATGAGAACTCTACATGGAATAATGCACAATAGTAATAATATTAATCATTTATATAGCACTGTATATGTTCAAAATATTGGATAATTTTTAAATGAGCTCAGCTTTGCCCTCAGATACATGACTGAAGTCTTCATTAAGTCAAAAAAATTGCATTACCTGACATAGAATTTTTATATTATCTGGCCTTACTAATCAGGTATTTTGCAAAGGCTTATCTTGTTATTTTCGAAGGGTGGAATATTGCCTTAAGTTTGAGATCTTAAAATGGTTATGAAGGACATGTAGGTTGCTGTGACATTTTCTGATTATTTCAGCTGATAAACCGAATACTTCAAATTCTTCTTTTGTCTTTGAGAGAAATGCAGGCCATGCTGGAAAACATGTGTCTTACTGCAGATGAGTAATACTTACGTATGCAAAAGAGTTAGCTTACAAACTCCTGAGGTAAGTGTTTTTCTAGTGAATTTAGGAAGGTTTACCAGTCTTTCATGGACACAAGAATTACTCTTAGTGTTTTGAATTGTCAGTTATCACAAAACTGTTCTAGAACATGAGTAATTCTGAAAACCGGCTTCTATGTACAGTACATAGCAGTCAGCTTTGCAACTGTATGGTTGGCTCATTTATTTTCCAAGTTGTGTAACTATCACAACCTGTTGGCCAAAGTATGAGGAAATGGTGAATAATATATGTCTTTTTTTTTCCCCCAAATAGATAATTTTAATCAATTTTGGTATCAGTGGCAGCCTTTTATTTGAGTAGACCCAATATGATCCATAAAGACAGCAAACTATAGCAGAAAAAAAGGTGTAACATTTGTTCTTCTCCCCCTCCTTTTTTTTTTTTCCACAACAGCTAATGCTAATTATTCAGTTGTAAATGGTACTCGGATGTTATGCAGCAGCAAGGATGCCAGTGTATGGGTGCCCATTCAAGGACTGATGCCATTTTCTAACTACACAGTGCAAGTGAATGCTTCCAACAGCCAGGGCAGCTTGATAAGTGATGCTATAACAATAGTTATGCCTCCAGGAGGTAAGTATGAAAAAGTGCTTTTTGCATGCATGTAACAATTACACAAGTACTCTGTTGAACAAATTGGTATTTATTATTAAGGACTCAAAGTTCAGAAGAATAAGTTTGCATTAGTAGTTTTTACCAACAAAATTTTTCTTTTAATTTTCTAATTAGTCATATTAGTCAAGACCTAGAAAGTGAAAACAGGTAGATTATGTAGGTGAGTAGTGCATTATATGCTCCATTTTTGTTCTGAGAATGTTGGTATATTCTATCATGAATGGCTTATCTAATTGAAGAATATAGATTAACCTGAATTTTGTAATAGATTTTTAGAATAAAAATTGTAAGTGCTAACAAAGAGCACTTACTGGATGGACTTAGTTAATTTGTAGGCAATATAAACCACAGGCACTATATTTAGCCAGAATCCATAAACTAATATAGTTGTAAGATGTTATAGAATCGTAGAATGGTAAGGTTGGAAGGGACCTCAAAGATCATCTAGTCCCACCCCCCTGCCATAGGCAGGGACACCTCCCACTAGTACAGGTTACTCAAGGCCTTGTCCAACCTGGCCTTGAACCCCTCCAGGAAGGGAGCAGCCACAGCCTCCCTGGGCAACCTGTGCCAGTGTCTCACCACCCTCACTGGAAAGAGCTTCTTCCTAACATCCAGAAAAATATCTTAATAAAAACTTGAAATAAGAAAATTGAGCAAATATTCCCTAAACACCGTGCATGCATTTTTTTTACCTTACTTTTTTACATCAAAGCTTACATTTACAGCTGAAGTACATGTGTTCCTTTTGCATTCTTTTAACATGGACAGCCTAGTGAATTAGGTTTTGTTGAGTAAATGCCAGTGGAAATAATGTGTTTAAGGCAATTTTGAATTCTAAAGTGAAAGACCAAAAAATTTTGATCTTAAGAAATGTGTAGGTGTAGCTAGTGAGCTGATAGCATAAAGTGGCAGATATATAAAAATATAAAATTTCAAAGTATTTAAAAAAAAAAGGCAAAAACCCAAACAACTGACAAAGAACTCCCATAAACCCTGCTGCTCAAAACTACAATTACACTTGGATCAGTTAGCTTGCAAGCAGAGGGCCAGACCAACAGGAAAACTTCTGAAAAGTAAATGAATCATAGAATCATAGAATGGTAAGGTTGGAAGGGACCTCAAGGATCCAGATCTAGTTCAAACCCCCTGCAATAGGCAGAGACACCTCCCACTAGCACAGCTCCCTCAAGGCCTCCTCCAGCCTGGCCTTGAACACCTCCAGGGAGGAAGCAGCCACAACCTCCCTGGGCAACCTGTGCCAGTGTCTCACCACCCTCACTGTGAAGAATTCTTCCTCACATCCAGTTTCAATCTCCCCTCCCCCAGTTTAAACCCATAAATAATATAAATAAAATGCAGAACTTCAAAGAGGAGATTACTGAGCAAGAAGCATGTGCTGAGAATTTACCTTTTCCTATAGTTTTGTGACTTGATTGCCAAATTCTATCTAATATTAACAAAAATACATTGTCATGTAGTAATGGAACCACATGTGAGTTTTACTGCTCGGTTAAGACTGAGAGGTAAGACATTGACATTTCTAGTCTCAGTTTGAGACTTCAGTTTTTCATGTAGAATTATCAGAATTTGGTTGTGAGACTTTTACCCAACAAGAAGGTAAAGGATCTTTAAAGATAGGCAAGGATGTGCACAAGTTTATAACAGCCATTAAGGTACACTTTCTTTCATCATTAGATTGTTGTTGATTACAATTAGAAAACTTACAGCTTTGAAATTATCTTTTTTTATGACCTTGTGGTAGTTTAAAAGCAATACCTCATTGATTAAATAGGTTTTAGTTCATGCTTCCCTTTAGTTAATGATCTGAAAACATATTAGCCTGATTTACACATAAAATCATGCTGAAAAGCATGTGGCATTCACTAGGATATGTGTGTTTAAGTAGAATTAAATTAGCAGTGAGAGTTATTAAAGAAATCTTCCATACTATTGTCCAGTGGACTGTGATCTACAGTGAAATGAATAATAAATGAAGCAGTACTTATGAGAGAAGTACTCTCACACACACTATATTCTTGCTATATGTGTGCACAGATACAGACGTGTATATACAGGACAATGTATGTTTACTGTGATAGTTATTATATTGACTCTGAATGTCATATAACTACACTGCATCCCAAATTGTGAGTATAATGGTAATTTTACACTGGGGTGTATCCAGTGCTTTCACTTACAAACACTTTTGAAATCATCTAGATGCTACTAAAATCAGAAGGATTTTTTTTTTTACTTCAGTCTCCAAGATTTCACTTAGACAGCAGTTTCGTTTGATCAAATAGTGAAAGGTCTCGTTATATACAAAATTATGGCCTTTAGATGACTCTTAAAATGTAGCATTCTCATTTCAAGGATAACAAAAAGGGCAGTTTCAGAAATTTGTGTTGTGGAGAGTACCTCATGGGGCTTGATGGAATATTGTGCGAGAGAGACTCTGAGAAAGAGAACAAAGGAGTTTTCCATTTTGAAGTTACTGTAGATCACTGTTTTTCAATGTGATATGTGATACAAATTCTCTTCCAATGTGCATCTCTTTTGTTTCTTTTTTTATTTAAAATGTATTGCACACAATATTAAGCACACTAAAGCTTTAGTGTTACCTGATTGAATACATCTTAATTTCTCATTAAACTGTTTTGCCATGCTTAAAGTCGATGCTTAAAAAAACAGTCTTAGAAATAAGGGATATATTTTATCTAAGCTCCTGACTAAAATTGCAGTACAGGTTCAAGAGTTCTTGGAAAGATTAAAAAAATAAAAACTAAATCCAAATGTTAATCCATAAATATGAAACTTTCTTTTGACCCTTACCCTCTAGTGGTCTGGAGTTACTAATGGGGTTAGGATTTCAACTCTTAATGGGACTTGGTGCATTAGTGTTTTGTATGCATGGAATTCAGCATTCAGTTTAATAAGTGGTTGACATTGGTGATGTCCCTTAATTTGCTTAAATCTAATTGGCTCTTTTATCAGTCAAACCTGTATGGATTGGCAATTGATCAGGAAGGGTCAGCCATGACTGTGCATGTACTTAAATGCTGGAACCACCAGTTAAAGTCACTGTTGCATAATAAGAAGCTGAAACCATGAGAAAAAAAAATGATCTTCAGAGTTGGAAGGCAAAAGGAAGCAGAGAAGTTTTTCAGGATGTTCAAGTTCAGAACAAAGGCATTATAGAGTATATAAATTTTAAATACACTGCTTTTTGCCTCAAGACTTAAAGCTTTTTTTCCAGATGAACTGAAATCTTGTCTGAAACTGTCTTTGTTACATCAAAGAACTGCACAGAAAGCTAAAAGAGATGGAAGAAGCATAAAAGGGCATAGTTTAAAATGATTAGTGACAAATTTCATACTGTAGAGGTAGAAGCAATTTTTTTTGAGTTTTATATTTTTTTCCAAAAAGAATAAATTTGTTCTATTTATCTTGCCCTAAACTGCTTTGGTAGAAGTAGTTAAAAATAATATACTAACCAGTGCTTCCCATAAATTTGATTGTGATAGCTATTAAAAGATCTGGAGAACAAATGGTTTTACAATTAATTAGGTAAATGAAATGATACAGTGGATGTAGAACTGCAAAAATCTGGGAGCAAATCTTCTGTATAGAATCACTGGTTACAGATTTTTCTTGTTGCTGAGTGCTATTTCTGATGTAGTAGCACACAGAGGACCCCATTAATTTAGGATCGCTTTGCGATAAGAGATGATAAGCTCTTAAAAAGAAAGTTGAAGTCACTACTGGTAATAGCTTATACTCTAGTTAGGTCTACTTGTTCCTTTCTTTCAACCACAAAAGCCCTAGTATGGAAGGTACTGGGAAGTCCTGTATGCAGAAAACAAGATATATTGAATAACTGTGTGCAAAGAGAGATAGCAGTGAGATGCAGATGAAGATCAGATGGGGAAGCAGGGAAGTATAGGCTCAATCATCACCTCCAAAGCTCAGAAAAACATTGGATTCTCAAGTGATGACAAGGGACAAGGAAGCTTGTTGTGGAGTCAACAAGCTTCAATTCAAGAGAGATGTTGAGGTACTGGAACATGTCCAGAGAAGGGCAACGAAGCTGGTGAGGGGCCTGAAGCACAGCTCTGTGAGGAGAGGCTGAGGGAGCTGTGTGCAGCCTGGAGAAGAGGAGGCTCAGGGCAGACATCATTATTGTCTACAGCTACCTTGAAAGGAGGTTGTAGCTAGGTGGGGTTGGTCTCTTCTGCCAGACAACCAGCAACAGAACGAGGGGACATATACAAGTTGTGCCAGGGGAGGTCTAGGCTGGATGTTAGGAGGGAGTTCTTGACAGAGAGAGTGATTGGCATTGGGATGGACTGCCCAGAGAGGTTGTGGTATTCAAACCAAGCCTGGATGGGGCACTTAGTGCCATGGTCTAGTTGATTGGCTAGGGCTGGGTGATAAGTTGGACTGGATGAGCTTGGAGGTCTCTTCCAACCTGGTTGATTCTATGATGGTAATTCTGTATCATGTGGCAGAGCTGTCTCTGTGTGATTACTTGTGCTGGGGATTACAAACCATTAACTTAGCGCTGACTTATCTATAGGAAAGAGCCTCAAAGTATTTTTATATATCCCCTATGTAAAACATAAAAGGGAAGATACTCTGAAAAAATATTTGCCCAAGCAGTGAAGTGCCATAATTCATTAAGTATGTCGTTCATTATGTGCTTAATGTGTCATTTACATAGGCAAGTCTAGTGAAAGATGCCAGATTTTGCCTTGAACTCTTTGGCATCTTCCCTTTGCTGGTGCCTGGTTTGTATATAGAATGGAGCATACCCCTGCCTACAAGCTTGGGTTAATTCTCAGCAGCAAAAAATGAGCCTGAATACTTGTAGTTGTTGATGTTTGTTCAATGTCTTCATAGGATGGTGTCCTGCAACCAAAGTTTTTCAGCTACTGTTAGTTTAGGCAGCACACCTCTGAGACTGGATATTTATCTAGTTATGCAAGCAAGCAAGAATCACATCATACAATTTATATTCACATCTGAAAGAATTTGCTCATGCAAGTTGATCACTGAAGCCAGTAGGCCTCCTTAGATGGATGAATATTCAGTAAACAAATCAAACTGATGCCATTAGGCCAGAATTATTTAGGAAGGAAAATCAGACATAAATATGGTAGCTTTCCATGGTATCCTGGGTTAACACAGCTCACTCTCACAAGCCCCTTTACCCCCACACAGGCAGGAGGGAAAGTAACACAAAAAGACCTTTGGGTTGAGATAAAGAGTTTTACTGGAGATGATACAATGCACAATTACCTTAGCCTACTTGCAGAAAAGTGCAGCAAAATGCAGAAGCAGCAGCACAAAACCTGTGACTTTCCCACCCCTTGACCAGCAGCCCACTCAGTGGAATAGACCAACATCTCAGCAGTGGAAAGAGGAAGCCTTTCATGTTACAATCTGAACTTCAAGCACCATGACACTTTCATTTTGAAGCTGGCGTGACTGCAGCATGATAGTGAATATCATCATCAGATTCAACTCATGGCACCTGGGAGCCTGGTTTACTTTACCACACTGATAATATCACACTGAAAGTCACAACACAAAACTTTTTTTTGCGAGGACTTCCTCCAGATTTCAACTATTTCTGAGACATTCTCTGTTCCTTCGTTCTCTTCCCTTCAGTCACCTAGCTACTTAGACACTGCTAGTGGCAAGCTACGCAAATTGTCCATTCTAGTTCTTTTTGTCCAGAAAGATGATTTCATGGGGATATAGAAGTAGGATTGCAAAAGTGCTTGTGTGCTAGAAGTTGGTTTAATGAAACAGTAGTTCTTCTCTAACCTCAGCAGCGTTGACTGATTGTAATTTTCGTTAGTTCTACTTTCTTCTTTTATTCTTTTCTCTTAGTCAGTTCAGCACATCTTTCAGGGAGCTCATGCTGTGTCTATTCTTAGTTTTGAGTGGGTAGTAGGTATTTTGGGTAGTAAGAGAGTCTCATTCCTGAAAAGTTGCATCTTCAGACTTTGGCACTGGGAGGCACAAAAGTTCCCATTTACTGCTAGCTTTCCTAAATGGTAGCCACTTGGGACTCATATCTCCAACTCCACATACCATAAAGGACCATTTCAAGATTGTTTTACATTGAGTTTTAATGTAAGTCCCTACTCATAACATTGGAAAGTGCCGAAAGGCAATGGCATTCCAACTATACATTTATTTTCTTCTGATTGCCTCCTTTTCTTTGCCCCTGCACCACCTTCTCCTTTTGTGGTTAAGAAAATCTCCCATAGTTACAGGTGTTCCCATGTTCCACATAGGACACTATTTATCAGCTTTGTCTTCTAGGGCTTTGTGAAACAGTTAGAGCAACAAGATCAAAACTGCAATTTTAATTGCCTGGAAAATAATGGATGCTTTTGCTTGCTTGGCAAGAGCCAGATGAGAAAGGAAGAACTGTGCAACAGCTCAAAATAGCCAGTTGATCATCTATAAGCAGGCAATTAACCTCGTTGTAGAGGTCTTACTCCAGGTCCTTCCAAAACCTTAGCCTTAGCATGAGATCCAAACAGTACTTAAAACCTCTTGGAAGCAATCTGTGGCAGAGCAGATTTCACGCTGGAAAACTGCAGCTTGACTGTAGTTCTGAAAAACAGAAGAATATGTAGAAGCAGGGGAAATGCTCTGTTGTGAAATTTAACAGCAGATCAGATGAATATATAAAAGTGGGGGAAATGGTCCGTTGTGAAATCTAGCAGCAGATCATTATTTAAAACAATTATCTACCATCAGATGGATCTTTTTTTGGACCAGTTTCAATTGTATATAAAAAGTTCACAATCTAGATGAGGTATGCAGTTTTTATATAATCTTAAGGCTATTCATGATTCTTTTTTTCCCCTTCATTCTGTGTAAATCTGAACTGGGCTGTTCAGGCACTAATTAAAGTCAACATTGTTTATGTGATTAGTTAGATTCTTCTGTTGAAGGAATTCTACAATAAAATTACATGGAAATTCATAGTGAAAACATTAAGAAGACATCTGAAAAATAATGCCATGAATTTTGTCTTTTAAACAATTTTCCAGATATATGCAAGTATTAGGAACTGGATGAATTTTTATGTTACTTTGCTACTATGATTTGCACTGCCTTCCTAAAAAGCTTACTTCATTATTTTTGGCAATTCCTGCCCCTATAGTTTCCAATATAAAATGGCATTTTCATTAACTGTCACCAAAGGCAAATGTCTTTGGGGCTTTTTTTTCATCGTTTTTTATTTCTTTGTTTATTTGTTTGGGGTGGGGGGGATGTTCTGGGTTATTGTTATTTTGTGGTTGTTATTGTTCATTGTTGGATTTTCATTCTTTTGAAATTTTTTGGTCATTTTATTCTCTATTTTCTGCTTTGAAGTATCTGGATTATGGAAGTTAGGCTGCTGATTGTAATGCACTTGAACAAAGTAGCCATAAAAGTGTCTCTCCTTCTTTTTCTGGTTCCTTTTATAGGTAAAAATAATTCCTAGTTCTCTTTGTAGGTTTGAAAATAGATCTTAAACTTCTTTAAACACCTGGAAGCATTAAAATATTTTTCCTCTCTATAGATAATTATATGTTATGGTTGTGTTTTCAGTTTTACTTTTCCCTGCTTATTCCTAGTGCAGTGCTTCTCTTTATTTAAGAACAGTCTTTGGGCTAGATGACTAAGTACCTAAAGAGGAAGAAGCTTCTCTATAAAGACAGAAATAGACATGAAAGGGAAATTGAGTGCAAATCAGGCATTAGAGTCACCGTTTCTCCTCCAGTGTGCCTATAATGCAGTGTTATTGCATGCTACCCTGTTTCTTACAACAGAGGTGACTATATGAGTCTTAGTCTTAGTGATTCCTGACATTTGATAGTTTTTCCTCATTTTTCTTTTCTTTCTACATGAGTACATCTATGAGACCTGTTCCGGTGTCTTACCACTTTCACTGTAAAGAATTTCTTCCTAATATCTAATCTAAATCTGCCCTCTTCAAGCTTAAAGCCATTTCATCTCATCCTATCACTACAAACCCTTGTAACAAGTCCCTTCCCAGCTTTCTTATAAGTCCCCTCCAGATACTGAAAGGCCACTGTAAGGGCTCCCCAGAGCCTTAATTTTCCAGGCTCAACAGCCCCAACTTTTGCAGCCTGTCCCCACAGGAGAGGTTCTCCAGTCCTCTGATCATCTTCAAGGCCCTTCTCTGGACCTACTAGAGCAGCTCCATGCCCTTCATGCTGTGTGCACCAGAGCTGGATGTGGTACTCCAGGTGGGGTTTCACAAGAGAAAGGCAGAGGGAGAGAATCACCTCTCTCACTCTGCAGACCACATTCCATGTGATGCAGCCCAGGACACAGTTGGCTTTCTGGGCCCACTTTCTGTGGGCAAGTACACATTGCCAGCTCATGGAGTTTTTTTGTCAGCTGACATCCCCAAGTCCTTCTCCTCAAGACTGGTCTTGTGACATTCCTTGCCCAGCCTGTACTTGTGTTTGGGATTGCCCCAACCCAGGTGTAAGATCTTGCACTTGGTCTTGTTGAACTTCATGATCTGGCTTGGGCCCACATCTCAAACCTGTCCAAGTTCCTCTGATGCCATATCCCTCCAGCATAACCAGACCACACGGTTTGGTGCCAGCTGCAAACTTGCTGAGGGTACACTCAATGCCACTGTCCATGTTGCTGACAAAGATGTTAAACAGCATTGGTCCCAGTGGACCACTGGACTCCACTTGTCACTGATCTCCATTCGTACATTGTGCCATTGAGCACAACTCTCTGAGCATGGCCATCCAGCTAATTACCTATCCACTGAGTGGTCCACCCCTCAAGTCTGTACTTCTACAATTTGGTGACTAAAGTGTCTTGCGGGACAGCGTCAAACACTTTATACAAGTCCAAGTAGCTGACATCTGTACCTCTTCTCTGCTGATGCTGTAAACTCCATTATAGAAAGCCACCAAGTTCATCAGGTGTGATATGCTCTTGGTGAAGTCATGTTGATTACCACCAATCACCTCTTCTTCATTTTCTGTATGCCTTAGGCAAGGCATACAGATCTTGCCAGGCACAAAGGTGAGACTGAGAGGTCTATAATTTCCTTGTTATTCATAAGAAACTGATAGTGATGTCTAAAAATTCAACAGGATGTTCCTGATGGTTGTAATCTGCATTAAGCAGCTGTAACTTTCTGTGATGCAGATTTAGCCCTTTGCTCCATGCATTACAAATCAACAAAGGAGAAGAAGTTTTCCATGCCTCTTTTTGTCAAAAGATCGAAGAAAATCTGTATTGTGGAGAATATGCATTGCCAAGGTATTTCCTTTACCTTTCACATATGGTGAATTTGATGTTCAAGCTGTGGCATGACTTGTGACATACAGGGCAAATGACAATCATCCTGGCTTGGCTTTAAAGAAAACCTGATAGGTTTACTAAGATCACTTAGTCTACCCAGTTTTGAATAAGAAGATGAGCCCCTGCCTCCTGTGTTATACAGGAGAATAATATACAGTGTTTTGTTGTTATTTTCCTAATTAGAATAGTTTTGTTTCCAGAACTACATTTTTGATTCTGCTCTTTGCCATTGTACATTGTCTTTTCAGTTATACTTGGCAGCAGATCAATTCTTGTATGTTGACACACTTCCACCAGTTCCAGTGATTTTTTATATGTTCTGCAGCATTATCTGAGGAAGTGAAGCTGAGAGATAATTACTACAAATGGTTTATTTGTTAAAAGTATCTAGGACAGGACATTAACCGAGTAGCTACTTAATAATGCTGTACGACCATTCCTATGTAGCTGAGCAGTGTATAAAAAGCTGTAATCCTTTTACCCTATTCATCAGATAAGTCAACTGTATATTTTGCACGGATTATTTCCATGTGTGAATAGGCTTCTCTGAATTGCTTTTTATTCACCTTAAATATTAAATACTTTGCTTCAGTGCATAACACCTGGATCATATTTCTGTCAATTGATATGCTATTTTAAAGAGAGTCCAATCCATAAAATAGTTACGGATTTTTGCCAGTTACGTGGAACAGAGATGTCACCTTTCATATTCTGTCACAGCTTATCTCTGTTAGAGCACTGGCTGAAAAAAAAAAAGATGTGGATAGTTCATCCTAAAGTGACTACCATTCCTATCTCCCACTTGCCAGCAGTGGATTCATAAGGAAGGCAGAATACTGCCCGTCTGTCCTGCTGAAAGTCTACTGCTGTTGGGGAAGAAAGAATGGGAGAAGAGACAGAGAAAATACTATTGTAACCTGCAGCTGAAATCACTTCTTAGGTTGGGGTGAAGCAATTTACATGTCAGCAGCAAAGTGGGGGTGTAAGAAGAGCAGGTCCTGAGTTTTAGGCATTTGTGGACCTGAGCATATGTTCTTTACCAGTGCTGATACTCAACATGAGCATCAGAATGTGATCCTATTTCTGCTTTCTAATACAGCTTAATTTATTGATACTGCAGCTGTTGAATGAGACTGTAACATGAAGTGACAGCCATAGTATTGCACTTGGCAATTTTGAGAAGTGATAAGAATTCTTGTTTACTCTGTAAATGTGATAGTTCAGCTTTGTCAGCCCCTGCCTTCTGTGTTACGTAAGAGAATAATATACAGTGTTTTGTCGTTATTTTCCTAATTAGAATACTTTTGTTTCCAGAACTAAATTTTTGATTCTGCTCTTTGCCATTGTGCAGATTATCCCCCTGAGAGTTTTGCATGTTAATCAATGGCTGTATGGGGAAAAAACCCCCATCCATATTGTTAATAATGACAGATATTATGGAATTAAATCTCTACCATCTCCTTTGATGTGTACAGATTTTTCCCATTAATATTGATGAACTTTGGAGTCACAAGCACATGTTGAGAGGGGAGCAAGCCCCCGAATGTTGTATTTTGGTCTTTGTGAAGATGACTGTATCACTTTATGTCTAAATGTAAGGAAAGCTGCTGACAGTTTTGATATATTAAATTATAACTGAGAACTAATTCAAGGATCAAAGATGCTCTTAGGGAGACATCACTTTTCTGGTAGGAAAAATCATTACCTTTTCTCCCAGTCTCATATATTTGTACTGTGTGTCTTGGAAATATCATTCCCTACAGTTTCTGAATCTTGATGTTTAATTTAACACAAAGGTCTTTGAGCAGCACAATGGGAGAGGGAGGGGGGTTCTGCTAGTAAAACCTCACAGAAGGAAATGGAAATGTGCATGTTTTTTCTCATTTATCAAAGAAGTCCAGAAATCTAAACTGACGTTTTATATCAAATGAATTATGAACTGTGTACTTTGTACCTAAGGGAACAACAACTAAATTAGACTGTTATTAAAAAGAAAGAGAGGAAAAACATAGACTTTTAATAAAATACACAGTCATTTTTGGTATTTTGTCTGAACCTGACATATGCTGTACTCTGCAGAAGAAAACAAGAGAGTATAGGCTATTTCAAAGCCTATATGCTTTGAATGCCTTTGAGTGAACAGAGAAGCAGTTTAAGATAACACACGAGCTGGAGTTTCTACTCTAATTATTGTTACCTTGATATTGTTGTTTTCAGCTTTGTCCAACTCAGGTGAACAAGAAAAGGTAATATGCTTTCTAATAACTTGAAGATTGGAGCAAAGTGATAAATGATGGGGTTTTTGTAACTTCTATTTTTGAGAATGTGGTTGCTACTTAAAAGGCTTCCAGGAAGCAAAATTTTAGAAAACACTTGATTGAACTTTAAGAGGTAAATTTTCCAAGAATGAGGGTCTCAGTATTTTCAGGGCATGATTTCCACTGTCTTTGTAGAATCATAGAATGGTAGACATTGGAAGGGACCTCTGGGGACCGTTGAGTCCAACCCCTCAAGTATGCCTACATCAGTTTGTACAGGAACACATCCAGGCAGGTCTTGAAACTCTACAGAGAAGGAGACTCCAGAACCTGTCTGTGCAGTTTGTTCCAGTGCTCCAGTCCTATTACTGGCCACACTGAAAAGAACCCAGCCCCATCTTCATGACTCCACCCTTTGGATATTTATATGTATTTATCCACCCTCAGTTTTCTCTTTTCCAGTCTAAAGAGCCCCAGATCTCTCAGGTTCTTCTTGTGAGAGGTACTCCAATCCCCTAATAATCCTTGTAGCCATCTGCTGGATTCTCTCCAGTCCC